>JAVJIF010012494.1:0-128268 GCA_038442645.1 Agave tequilana
TGCATGCAAGCCTTATATGTGATTAAGAGGGATATGTGATTAAGAGGGAATTTTGGGTTACATGCAAACATTATATGTGACTAATTACAAGGACATAGTGCTACAATATTTTTATAAAGTAATTCTCTACATTATTTTTGTTACATATACATGACAAATTGAGCCAAGTCAAATAGAGTAAGTAAAGGGGAATAATGATGATGGGTATGTACTAGAAGTACTAGAATGTAAAAGTATTGCGGTAGTATGTTACAAGCTAAGCATGCAAGATGTTAAGTTGCAAATTAGCATACCTTGGAGTTCCATATAATTAATTGGTATTACTCCAATAGTGATACATTCGTAGTAGCATGATTAGCATTGATAATATGTGAAGTATGATGATTTTGTGATTTGCCATGACATGTAAATTATGTAGCCTATGCGATGTATACCTTTACCATGTAAAATATGTGTGTGGGTTGCTTATTGAAAATTTCGTGTGATTACCATTGGAATGTGCATGCATGTCTCGTAAGGAGGAAGGGGCCGGGCGGGAGCCGGTAGGAGGGGGGAAGACGGTGAATGATGATTGTGAATATTTGTTTGCGACAATAGGAGGAAGGGGCCGAGCGGGAGCCGGTAGGTGGTAGAAGACGGGGTTTGTGTTGAATTACACTTAAACTTTATATGTGTATTTGTCCTTGTGTTATATATATAAAGGAGTCATTATTATACCAAGGAGGAAGGGGCCGAGGGGAGCCGGTAGGTGAAAGAAGACGGTGAAAAATGTACTCTATGATTAGGGGAGTTTGTGATTGTGCCTTAATAAGTAACTATATATATAGTATGTATTGATAATTGTTTGGAAGGCAATAATTGATAGTCAAGGCTTGTGCAAGAATGAATGCTGGTCTAGATACTTTCTTAAGAGGGTATAAGTATAAATTTTGCCTTAGTACCATATGGGGAGAAATTTTTTTTATTAGCATTGTAAGCCAACAACTAGGACTCCTAACTTTCACTTGAACCCCGTGGTAGCTTCATTTATCTATGATTTCCGTGAATTCCACAATGTATGCTATGAAAACATGGTATGTTGTTGTCTTTTATAAAGTGTCTATGTAAATTACTTGCTAAGCCGTTGAGCTCATTTCTTCCATTGTTTCTTTTTTTCAGGTCTGGATAAGGGTAAGAACATAATGTAGCCCGGATTACCATGAGCCGAATATTTCATGTTCCATAAATACTTACTGTGATCATTCTGTTATGTAACTATGTTTATGTTAGCATCACCTTGATGAGAGTGCTATATGTTATTATCACGTGGAAACTCTTGTAATAGTTTAATTAGACTTGTGTACTTGTAAGATATGTGAAGTAAGTTTGGTGTTTATGTTATTAGAATATGTGAGAAGAATTATGTGAGATATGGATGTTTCAATGGTTATGCAAGGTAAAGGCATGATATATGTATATTTGGAGATCTCATTTCTTGTTGGGATAAGTAGGTCATGTGACCGAAACTTTTGTGTGGAGATAAGTAGGCCTTGGAGCCGAAAATGTTATTGTGTATATGGAAAAAAATTAACATTTCAGAGGAAATGCTGCCAAAATTTTCTAGATTCTGGATTATAGTTAAAGGATTCTGGATAAATACATGTTTGGCTCTAATCTTGCTTATTAGAAGCTGGGACCGTTACAGTTGGTATCAGAGCAAGGTTTAGGCAAGGTTAGCTTAGATAGATGTATCATACGGGATGGCTAGGTGAGTATGTGAAGTTGTATGTACGCTTGGGCTAAGTAGGAAGAGATATAGGAAGGATAGTAAAATCTTAGGGTTGTTTGACCCGAAAAGTATGATATTTAAACTGTTCTCTACGTTTGAGTTTGGGTACCCGCATACCTTAATTCAAACGGATCCTGCAAGGGGTGCGGGCCCTTCTGTGTGGAATTTCAGTGGTATGGGACACTGGAAAAGAGAGCAACTAAAAATATCACACTAGTCAAGGTTAAACCTATTGTCTGAGTGGTCCTGTCCAAAGAAATCTTGATGATCTGCATGGCTAAAGAAGTGATAAGTTGCTATCATATATTGTTACATATTCATGCAAGTTATTATTTGGGGGGAATTGGAAGATAAATTGTCTAATGTAAATCTTATACTGTTACAGATGGGGGATTCGGAAATGACGGGATCATCATCCGACAATCCGGAGTCGGAAAGTTTGAGCTGGGTTGCAGACCGATGGATTGGGATTTTGAGTCAGACGAGACCAATCCGGCTATTATTCTGGGAAGTCCCACAAGCAGTAAAGATTCAGGGGTTCGCTTAGAACAAAATAATGAAGAGGATATCAATGAGGCAGAAAGTGCCATAGGGGATGCGCCACCAACTATGGATATGGGAATACTACCTAGCAATGAGGCGAATCCTGAAGGAAGATTTTTCTTCGGGGGTATTTGGTGGAATTCCAGTTGGATAGAAGATATGGATCTCTATGATGATAATGAGAACTGGAGATGCGAATACGATACCATTCTAGAAGAAGAAGGAGAGAATCCAGAAGGGGAAAACCTTGAAGAAGAAGAAGAAGATCCTAATGAGGAAGATCCTGAAGAGAATGACTCAGAGGAATTAAAGCAAGAAGAAGATGACCCTCAAGAAGATGAACCTGTAGGGGACGACCGAGAGGAAAGCTCCTCGGGTTCCAACATAACCCCTTGATAGGAGTTTAGAAGGGTGGCATTTTTGTTTTTGTTGTTTTTGTTTTTTGTAGAAATGAATGTCGACTCACATACGAGATATTTTTGTAAAGAAAGTGGTTGTCAATAGTCATAGGTATGATCAATGTATCCCTTTATGACTGCAATTGTATATTTTTGACTGAAGGCAGACATGTTAATGTAAATGTTACCATGGAAACATTTTGTGCATAAATGAAATCAGTACTTTGTAGTAAACTATTCTACTTGTTATGATTGAGTTGCAATTGATTATTTCGACTATTCTTCTAGGTGTCTCATGGATTTAAACTTTCCTCCATCTGAGGCCAACTCGGAGGGCGACGTCCCATTGCACAGTGCAATCGGGAGCGTCCATCCCCCATCAAGTCAAGAGCTTCATAATGAACAAACTAATGCCGCTCGGAGAATTCCAGACGGAATACCAGATTGGTTGTTGCAATTGGCAAATGTTAACAATCCCCGAAGAGCCCTGGAACAATTTCAGAAGTTAAACCCCCCAGCATTTAAAGGAGGAGTGGACCCGATACAAGCAGAGGAATGGCTCCGACAAATTGAGAAAATACTTGATGTCATGGAGTGCACGGAAAATCAACGGGTCTCCTTCACTTCCTTCATGTTTCAAGGAGAAGCTGAACGCTGGTGGGAGATGATCAAGGGAGGAGCTAGGATCATGGGGAAGGAAATTTCTTGGAACTACCTAGTTAAAAAGTTCAATGAGAAGTATATACCGGGAGTGGTGAAAGATAGACTTGCGATGGAATTCCAGGACTTAAAGCAAGGCCAGTTAACCGTAAGTCAATATGAGGCCAAATTCACCCAATTATCTAGATATGCGGAGAAATTGGTGTCGGAGGAAGAAGATAGAGCAAAGAGATTTGTTAGGGGTTTGAGGCCGGAAATCAGGAGTAAACTGGTTCCCTTCCAGTTACAGGTCTATAGCCAAGCAGTGGAAAAGGCCCTAGAGATTGAGAGCGATATGCAAGAGAGCCAGGAGACCAGGAGCAGGGAACTGCCGTTTATGAAGCGCCCTCGGTATGCTAATGCGCCAAACCTGGGGCTCATCCGGTAAGATTCAACAGAGGTACCGGATCTTCTTTTATGCCAGCCCAAGGGACCGGAGGGAACTCATGGCCCAAGAAGAGGGGAGTTTCGGAACGACCAACACCCCCGCCGCATACCAACTTTGTGGGAAATCATGGTGTCCCAGATGCAATAGGAATCACACAGGCAGTTGTTCGATGGGCAAGCAATGTTTTTCTTGTGGTAAAATGGGTCACATGAGGAGGGAATGCCCAACACTGCATGGATATCCTGGAGCCAGCCGGGGAACAGGGAGACCAGCCATGAGTATCGCCCCAACAACAGGGGGACAAGCTACCGCCTACCGAAACCTGCAGGCAGGACTCGCTCAGCCACGACACAAGCATCGGTGCAGCAACCCAGAGCTCAGGGCAGAATAAATGCAAAACTCCGCAAGAAGCTAGGGCGTCCAATGCGGTGGTTGAAGGTACCGTCTGTGTATCTAAAAATATTGCTCGAGTATTATTTGACCCCGGTGCTACTCATTCTTTCATTTCCTCATCATTTGCTTCAATGATTAACAAGAACCCTGAACCTATGAGCTACCATCTAGTGGTGTCAACCCCAGTAGGCGCAAGTGTGACCACTAATGAATACTATAAGGAATGTGAAATCATCATAGGAGAAATGAAAACACTTGCAGACTTGATTAAATTAGGAGAAATGGAATTCGACATCATCCTGGGAATGGATTGGTTGTCGACATATCGAGCTCACGTAGATTGTCATCAGAAAAGAATAATATTTAAGTTAGAAGGAGCTCCAGAAAGAGTTTATGAAGGAACGAAGAGTAAGACTGGTACTCCAATCATTTCAGCTGTGAAGGCCACTAAGCTATTAAGACAAGGATGTCAAGGATTTCTGGCAGCTGTCATAGGTGAAGACAAGATAATGAAAGTAGAAGACATTGAAGTCGTAAGGGAATATCCTGAGGTATTTCCAGAAGACCTACCCGGTTTGCCCCCAGACAGGGAGGTAGAGTTTTCTATAAATCTTCTACCCGGGACAAGCCCCATATCCAAGGCACCCTATAGGATGGCCCCTGCAGAAATGAAAGAATTAAAGGACCAGCTACAAGAATTATTAAGTCTGGGATTTATTCGGCCAAGTGTATCACCTTGGGGTGCTCCTGTGTTATTTGTTAAGAAGAAAGATGGGAGCATGAGGCTGTGCATAGACTATCGTGAGTTGAACAAGGTCACTATCAAGAACAGATACCCACTGCCTAGGATTGACGATCTTTTTGACCAGCTTCAGGGTGCCAGTGTATTCTCCAAGATAGATCTGAGATCTGGATACCATCAACTAAAAATTAAGCCGGAAGATGTTGCCAAAACAGCATTTCGGACTAGATATGGCCATTATGAGTTCCTAGTGATGCCATTCGGTTTGACCAATGCTCCAGCAGCATTTATGGACCTGATGAATAGGATCTTCCAACCATATCTAGACCAATTTGTGGTGGTTTTTATAGATGACATTCTAATCTACTCCAAAAGTAAAGAAGAGCATGAAGACCATTTAAGAGTAGTTTTGCAATTACTAAAAGAGAATCAACTCTATGCAAAACTTAAGAAATGTGAATTCTGGCTGGATAAAGTGGGATTCTTGGGTCATATCATAAGTAAAGAAGGAATATCAGTAGATCCTGCAAAGATTGAAGCAATTAAAGAGTGGCCTAGACCTACAAATGTTACCGAAGTGCGAAGCTTTCTGGGACTGGCCGGGTATTACCGAAGGTTTGTGGAAGGATTCTCTAAAATAGCAGCATCCTTGTCACAATTAACCAAGAAAGGACTCAAATTTCATTGGGGAGAGAATCAGGAAAGAAGTTTTCAGGAGTTAAGGATAAACTAACATCAGCCCCAGTCCTGGCCATGCCCTCTGGAACTGAAGGCTATGTTATTTTCAGTGATGCATCGAAGTCAGGGCTAGGGTGTGTGTTGATGCAGCATGGCAGGGTAATTGCGTATGCTTCTAGACAACTAAGGAACCATGAGAAGAATTACCCTACTCATGATCTGGAACTAGCCGCAGTCATCTTTGCCTTGAAGATATGGCGACACTACCTTTATGGAGTCTCATGTGATATATATACTGATCATAAAAGTCTAAAGTATATCTTTACTCAAAAGGAGTTGAATATGCGGCAAAGAAGATGGTTGGAGTTAATGAAAGACTACGACTTGGCGATTCATTATCATCCTGGAAAAGCTAATGTGGTAGCAGATGCACTTAGTAGGAAGTCGGGGGGATCCGTTGCGGCGTTACTAACCCAACAAGATGAACTATTAAAAGACATAGAACGGCTGCAATTGGAGGTCGGCTGGTAAGGGAAACTCAGGAAGAGGTGACACGGGTAAGTCAGGTTAGCATTGACTTTGACCTTCATAAAGAGATAAAGGAAGCTCAACTAAAAGATGATCAAGTGAGTAGAATTGTGGAAGGCATACAAAGGGGTGAAGCTCAGGATTATTCCATTGTGAAAGACTTGCTAAGAAAAGAAGACCGGATCTACATACCTTCAGATTTTAGGCTCAAGGAACGAATTATGGCGGAAGCACATAGTACTCCTTATACTGCACATCCGGGAGTAACCAAGATGTATCAAGATCTAAGATCAAATTTTTGGTAGGAAGGAATGAAGAAGGATGTGGCTAAATTTGTACAAAGATGTCTGATATGCCAGCGAGTCAAAGCTGAACACAAGAAGCCCCCGGGACTCCTTATGCCATTGCAAATTCCTGAATGGAAGTGGAGCCACATTACCATGGATTTTGTTACAGGACTTCCCAAATCCCCACAAGGATATGATGCCATATGGGTGATAGTTGACCGACTCACAAAGTCCGCCCACTTCCTACCCATTCGAATAAACTATTCAATGGACAGATTAGCCCAGGTCTACCTCCGAGAAATAATCAGACTTCATGGAGTACCTGAGACCATTGTGTCGGATCGGGACCCCCGATTCCAGTCAAGACTATGGATCAGCTTATCTCAGGCTATGGGTACTAAACTACATCCAAGTACAGCTGCTCATCCGCAAACGGACGGGCAATCAGAAAGAACTATACAAATACTTGAAGACATGCTGAGGGCATGTGTATTGGATTTCGGAGGTAATTGGGAAAAATACCTACCATGGCAGAATTTGCCTATAACAATAGTTATCAAGCTACCATTGGAATGCCGCCATTTGAAGCCTTGTACGGCAGGAGGTGTAGATCTCCGATTTGCTGGGAAGAGATAGGAGACCGAACCTTATTCGGAGCAGATATAGTAGTGGACACAACAAGAGAAAATCCGGATAATTAAGAAGAGGATGAAGGCAGCCAAAGTAGACAGAAGACATATGCAGACGGCGCGCGAAGACCCCTGGAATTTGCTATAGGCGACAAGGTTTTCTTGAAGATATCGCCCATGAGAGGAGTTATACGGGTTGGTAAACGGAATAAGCTAGATCCCCGTTTCATTGGTCCTTTTGAGATACTGGAACGAATCGGACCTCTGGCTTATCGGTTAGCCTTACCACCGGAAATGGAGAGGATACACAATGTATTTCATGTATCACAATTGAGGAAATATATACCGGATCCCAGCCATGTTCTTAGTTATTCTCCCTTACAACTCCAAGAAGATTTATCATATACGGTGGAGCCCGTGCAAGTCTTGGACCGTAAAGAGAAGGTTCTACGGAACAAAACTATTCCATTAGTTAAAGTATTATGGAGAAGCCAGGAAATCGAAGAGACTACCTGGGAACCAGAGGAGGAAATGCGATCTACCTACCCACGACTTTTTCAAGGTACGTCGAGCTTCGGGGCCGAAGCTCCTATAAGGGGGGTAGAATGTAATAACCTATATTAAATTTTAATTATTAGATTGCTAATTATTATTTCCTCATGATATTAAGCATCGAATATAAGGAAATATTATTTTTATATATTTCCTCATTCCTAACTTAATACCAAAAACAAATAATATGACCATAGAATAAATATTTTATTTATTTATTTTTTTTTTACTATTGTCATTTTAAATTATGGCATAGATTAAATATATATATGTGTATAAGTACTTATGTCAAAATGATCATCATATTAAAAATATGA
Source organism: Agave tequilana (assembly GCA_038442645.1). Classification (NCBI taxonomy): domain Eukaryota; kingdom Viridiplantae; phylum Streptophyta; class Magnoliopsida; order Asparagales; family Asparagaceae; genus Agave; species Agave tequilana. Next base: position 7,923 of record JAVJIF010012494.1, read on the forward strand.
GTGTATATACCAAGCATTCCAATACCATGTATATTAGGGGTATTTTTCAAATTTATTTCATACCCAAGCTATACCAAATAAAGTATTTAGAATAAATTAATGGCAATTGTGAGTGGAGAGTTAGGTGTGCATGAGAATATGAAGTGTAGGGCTAGGATCAATTTGATCCTAGCCTTAGCCAAGTGGCATGAATTAAAGGGAGTTGATTTTGCCATATACTGAGTTTGGAGGGGCTTTATTGCATAAGCACCTTTCCCCTTACGTTAGATCTGAGAGAGAATTTCCTCTTCTCTGTAAAAATCCTCTTCTTCCTCCTCTGTAAAAAATTTTAGGGTTCCCAAATCACCCAAAAATCAAACCCTAACACTCTCTCCACTCTCTCAAATCTCTCTCTCTCTACACACACACCTTCTCCCTTTCCCTCTCACTCTCTCTACACCCCCCAGCCGAAGCCAGGGGGCGCCGGCAGCGGCCGGAGCCATCGCGGCCGCACAGCGCCGCGGGAGGGGGCGCAGCGCAGCTGCGGGAGGGCGGCGCCAGGCCACGCGCGACCTGGAGGGGAGAGGGGGGTGTTCGATTTAGCAAGAAGAAGTGAGGAAATTCAGTTTGGGATATTTTTTTAGGTAATAACCAGCCCTAATCTTTAGAGTTGGTTCCAATTTCTTATTGTTTTATTTTCAGAAATTAAACAGAAGTTAAATTGGGTAAAAATAGGGTAACCCTCAATTAGTTACTCTCATATTGTTGGTAGTTCATGAACTAAAAATTTCCTTGTTGTGTTACTAGGGTTGAGTGAGGGAATTGACCGAAATTGCTAGTGGAGATCCTCATAATCTTGGTGAGTAATTTACATACTCACTCCTATGCTTAATTCTCTAGTTTATGTTGCATGCAAGCCTTATATGTGATTAAGAGGGATATGTGATTAAGAGGGAATTTTGGGTTACATGCAAACATTATATGTGACTAATTACAAGGACATAGTGCTACAAATATTTTTATAAAGTAATTCTCTACATTATTTTTGTTACATATACATGACAAATTGAGCCAAGTCAAATAGAGTAAGTAAAGGGGAATAATGATGATGGGTATGTACTAGAAGTACTAGAATGTAAAAGTATTGCGGTAGTATGTTACAAGCTAAGCATGCAAGATGTTAAGTTGCAAATTAGCATACCTTGGAGTTCCATATAATTAATTGGTATTACTCCAATAGTGATACATTCGTAGTAGCATGATTAGCATTGATAAGATGTGAAGTATGATGATTTTGTGATTTGCCATGACATGTAAATTATGTAGCCTATGCGATGTATACCTTTACCATGTAAAATATGTGTGTGGGTTGCTTATTGAAAATTTCGTGTGATTACCATTGAATGTGCATGCATGTCTCGTAAGGAGGAAGGGGCCGGGCGGGAGCCGGTAGGAGGGGGGAAGACGGTGAATGATGATTGTGAATATTTGTTTGCGACAATAGGAGGAAGGGGCCGAGCGGGAGCCGGTAGGTGGTAGAAGACGGGGTTTGTGTTGAATTACACTTAAACTTTATATGTGTATTTGTCCTTGTGTTATATATATAAAGGAGTCATTATTATACTCCAAGGAGGAAGGGGCCGAGCGGGAGCCGGTAGGTGAAAGAAGACGGTGAAAAATGTACTCTATGATTAGGGGAGTTTGTGATTGTGCCTTAATAAGTAACTATATATATAGTATGTTATTGATAATTGTTTGGAAGGCAATAATTGATAGTCAAGGCTTGTGCAAGAATGAATGCTGGTCTAGATACTTTCTTAAGAGGGTATAAGTATAAATTTGCCTTAGTACCATATGGGGAGAAATTTTTTTTTTAGCATTGTAAGCCAACAACTAGGACTCCTAACTTTCACTTGAACCCCGTGGTAGCTTCATTTATCTATGATTTCCGTGAATTCCACAATGTATGCTATGAAAACATGGTATGTTGTTGTCTTTTATAAAGTGTCTATGTAAATTACTTGCTGAGCCGTTGAGCTCATTTCTTCCATTGTTTCTTTTTTTCAGGTCTGGATAAGGGTAAGAACATAATGTAGCCCGGATTACCATGAGCCGAATATTTCATGTTCCATAAATACTTACTGTGATCATTCTGTTATGTAACTATGTTTTATGTTAGCATCACCTTGATGAGAGTGCTATATGTTATTATCACGTGGAAACTCTTGTAATAGTTTAATTAGACTTGTGTACTTGTAAGATATGTGAAGTAAGTTTGGTGTTTATGTTATTAGAATTATGTGAGAAGAATTATGTGAGATATGGATGTTTCAATGGTTATGCAAGGTAAAGGCATGATATATGTATATTGGAGATCTCATTTCTTGTTGGGATAAGTAGGTCATGTGACCGAAACTTTTGTGTGAGATAAGTAGGCCTTGGAGCCGAAAATGTTATTGTGTATATGGAAAAAATTAACATTTCAGAGGAAATGCTGCCAAAATTTTCTAGATTCTGGATTATAGTTAAAGGATTCTGGATAAATACATGTTTGGCTCTAATCTTGCTTATTAGAAGCTGGGACCGTTACATCTATACATGCTTAGTATTATGCTTACACTTGCATCATTCCAAGAGAGCTATTTAAGCACCTCAACTCTTAATCTAGAGGAATTTGAGAAGAACTTCTAGAGCCCTTCACTGGGAATTCGGCTTCACTCTTTGGATATCTATTGTGTTAGTATAAAATTTTTAATTCCGCATTATTTGAAATTAGATTAGCATTACACCTACTCATCCCTCTCTAGGTGTACTTTCAATTAGTATCATACCTAGTGCTCCTGATATTCGGTTTAACCACCGAGAAGTGATCCTATATTTGCTAATCACATTATTTGCTTTACACACACTCATAGAATATCTTGCTCTACCTATATTTGATATTTCTAACATTGACATGTGAAAATTTAAAATGAGTTCTTATCTTAAAGCCTTATATTTGCATGTTTATCTTGTCACTACCAAAATATCATATATAGATAATGTCAAATGTTTATAGGCTAATCACAAGTTATGATTGCACTAAAGTAAACACTTAACAAAGATTATCTATCTATGATTTCTCATTCTGATTTCGATTTTATAGTGTGGAACACGTTGATCTCTCTTGAAGGACAAGATTCAAAAGATTTGGAGAGAGAATCTAGTGAATATGATTCCGATCAAGCTTGCTTCATAGTCTAAGGGAATGACTCTCTTGAGAAAAATTCAGAATCTAATATTGATGATTGTGTAAGTACAGCTAATGAAGACATGTCTAGTGAGGATGCACATACGTTGAATGATGAGCTTACTTTATTTTGTGAAGATTTATTGAGAAAATATAAATTATTGAAAAATAAAAGTTTAAAATAGAAGAAAGAAAATGAATTTTTGTCTTCAAAGCTCTATTTTGTTGAAAGAGAAAGAAGAGATTTCAAATGAAAAAGATTCTTTGAAAGCTCAACTTGATTTTGTTAGCCTGAAAGCCCATCACTCTAGTTTTGATGATGACTAACTTATATAGTTATAGTACAATGATCTTGTTGTGTTTAAGTTTTAGATATTGATCAAGATCTTAGTTGGTGTTAAGTTTCTTTGTAGCTAACACATGGTGATTTAAGAGCTTATAGGACATATCTAGTACTCAAGATGGAGTTTAGCTCAGAGAATCAAGTTTGGATCAAGTTTACTTAGAGAAAAAGATCTACAAGGAGACTAGTGTCTAACATTTATGAATTTAGATCTTTTGTAAAGAATAGAATAGTTTTTATTACTCAAGCTTACACACACACAAAAATTTTGGTTTACAGTTTAACCGTTTTGCTTCACAAGTTTATGTTTATACGGTTTTCATCTCAATAGAATAAGTTTTATAGTTTGACATATGTGTTGGATCCCGTCCACACATATTAGAACTTCAATTGTTTATAGAAACTTATTTCTATGTTTTAAGTTTTGGTTTATCAAGTATACGTTTTTCGGCTTCATGAATAGATTTCATCAAAACAAGCTTACATTGGTTTATACATGTACTGGATTTCATCCATATACATTGTTGCTTCATGAATGTTTAAGTAAATTATTTTGGTAAATTTAGTTCATGGTTTAAGTTTTGTTTTATCAAAACTTATTTTGATGCTTATTATCAAGAACAAATCTATATCACTTATTATATGTATTTGATTCTATTCATACACATTATGCTTCAAATGTGTTTCAATAACTTGTTTTTGTATTTATACAAATTTTGAGAAAATCGGATTTCCATTAAGAAGTTTGGTTTTTGGAAAAATATAGTTTTTGTTTTAAGCTTAAATTTTCATGTCTCAAAAATAGTTCACATGTTTGTAATATGTGTTGATTTTTTATTACACATATTTGTGCTACATTGTACTTACATGAACTTATTTTTGTGAAATTTATTAGGATTCAAAATGTGATTTAAAAAATCCCTTTCATATTAGTTTTGCACTGCTACCGGTCGATCGTACAGTCGACCGATGGCGAGAGCTGGTCAACCGCACGGTCGACCTGCGTGCACAAACATGCACAAGCCTAAGAAACCAGAGCCCGGTCGATAGGGCAGTCGACTATAGTAGAGATCCGCTGACTGACCGGTCGACCGACTGTCCTTGTAGAACTCTCGAGTTTCATCAATTGACTGGTCGGTCGACCGACAACCCCTAACAGTAAAAAAATATGACCGTTGGCGGTCAACCGCCCGGTTGACCGATAGGCCTTTCTGACCTGTGTTTTGAGCCTAACGCCTAGTTTTTGGCTGGCCCAATATATAAGGGTTTTTTGCCAGATTTAAGAGACGATTTTTAAGAGCATTTTTCTACATTCAACTGAGTTTAAAAACAAGATTTGGGCCTCAAAATCTACATCTTCTCATTATTTTAAAGTTTTGGAAAATCAAAGAAAATAAGTTTTGGAAATTCAAGTTTCATTTTTTCAATTTCTGTATCATTCAAGAAGTTTTTCGAAGTGTTTTTTTTTGTGCTTCTTTTTCAAAATCTTTGTTTTCTCACAAGCTTGAGCTATTCATTGTCTAGGATCTTGTAATGTAAGAGATATTGTTTGTGATCTTTGTGGTCACCAATGTTGTAAAACCTTTTTCATTACTTTATGCTTTGGCTTTGTGCCTTCCCTCTTGTGTAGAGCTGACTTGCTTTATGCATTGACTTTGTGTCTTGACTTTGTGCTCATCTCTTGTGTAGGGATTGTATCCTCTATAGAGTCCTAAGTGGAGATAGTGAAAACCTTTCACGCGGTGAAGGCGGGGACGTAGAGCTCGGTGCTTGAACCTCGAAACATATTCCTGTGTTTGCGTTGGCTATCTCTCTAAACTCTACTCTCTTTATATCTTGCATTGTTATTATTGTTCATTTATACATGCTTGGTATTGTTCTTGTGTTCACACTTGTATTGGTCCAAGAGAGATATTGAAGCACCTCAACTCTTATAAAAGAGGAATCTTGAGGAAAAGTTCTAGAGTCCTTCACCGGGAATTTGGCTTCACTCTTTAGTTATCCATTGTGTGTCAGTGTAATAGTTTTAATTCTGAATTATTGACCACTAGAATAACGTTACACCTATTCACTCCACTCTAGGTGTACTTTCAATTGGTATCAGAGCTAGTGCTCATGATATTCAGTTAACAACTGAGGAGTGATCCTATATTTGCTAATCACATATTTACTTTACACATTCATATTTGCTTCGCACATTCATGGATTATCTTGCTCCACATTATTGGCCCAGAGGCCTTCCACTCTAGTTTTGATGATGATTAACTCATGTAGTTATGTTTACTAATATTCATGTGATGTTTAGTTTCAGATACTTAACCAAGATATTAGTAGGTGATTTGCTTCAACAAAAGTGTTTTGGAGCATTCACATGGTGATTCAAGAGCACGAGCGACAAAGTCATATCTAGCACTCGTTGGAGTCAAGCTTGGTGGATCACGGTTTGGATCGAGTCGGCTTGAAGATAGAGTTCGTCAAGAAGACTTCGGTACATAGTTTAGATTTTATTTTAGATCCATTTGTAAAGACTAGATAGTGTGATATGCTTAAGTTCATAACACATACACTTGTTTAAGTTTACATGTTTATTGGTTTTCGATTTTTGGTTTAACCGATCTTTGTTTTCATGAATAGATAGAATCAAAATAAGTTTACATGGTTTAGTGTATATTAGATTTGTTCTATATACATGTATGCTTCATATCTTAGACAAACTTATTTTGATATGCCTATTCATGTGGTTGGACTTTTGTGTTTTAACAAAACATATTTTCGGATTTAATATCAAAAACATTGATATATATCTTTATATGTATATTGGAGTATATCCATATACCACATGCTTAAAAGTTGTTTAAATATCATGTTTTACTATTTGGATGAGTTTTGGACAAAACGAATTTTCAATTCAAAAATCTAAGTTTTAGAAAATACAGTTTTTGGTTTTCGATAAAATTTGTAAGTCAGAAAAATGGTTCAAAAAGTTTGAAATTTGTTTTGAAAAATTCACACAGGTTTGTATATCAATGTATTATACTGAATTTATTTTTGTAGATTTTTAGAGAATTTATGGGATTTATTTTATATTTAAAAATCAAGTTTTTCAGTCCTAATCTTTTTCTGCCAGGATCTGGCGGTCGACCGTAACGGTCGACCGGACCAGGAGCCGGTCAACCGGAGCGATCGACCGGACGTGCCCAAGGATGTGCACTTGGCCGTGTCATTTGGCCGGTCGACCGCACGGTCGACCGACTGAAGGCAACCCACTCTCGGGTTGCCCTGGTCGACCAGCCAGAGAGCCGTTGCTCTCTGATTCAGGGCCCGGTCGACCGGGCGGTCGACCAGAAGGCTCAACGGTCAGAAATTTGACCGTTGGCCGGTCGACCGGAAGGCCAATTCTGGCCTAGTCAGTAGCCAACGGCTAGTTTTTTAGAAGGGGTTATAAAAAACCCCATTTGAGGGCTGTTTTGTGCAAGATCTTCAAGAGCAAAAATTCTCCTATCTACAAGTGTTTTATATAAGTTTTCAAAAGTGTTTTTAGAGCCAAAAAGGATTCATCTTTATTTGTTTTAAAGGGTTGGAAAATTCAAGAAAAAGGAGAAACTTGGGATTGGTTTTTGATCTTCATTTTAATCTTATCCTAGTTGTTTTTCCTAATAGTTTTCTTTGAGTTTTTTGTTTCCAAACTCTTTGTTTTTCCACACTTGAGCTATATCATTCTATCCTATCTATAGGATCTTTTATTTGTGGGAAAATTGTTTGTAGTTGAGATAAACCACCAAGTTGTAAACTTCCATCTTTGTGATATCCCTCTAGTGAGAGGTGATTGATTTGGTATCCCTCTATTGTGAGGTGATTGTGGAAGTGGTGTTTGGCTCCCTCTAGTGAGAGGTGAAAATTGTTGGTTGACTCCCTCTAGTGAGAGGTGGAGATTGGTTGTGTATCCCTCTAGTGAAGAGGTGAATTGTTGTTGTTTGGCTAAGTGCCTACCCCTCTTGTGTGAGGTGGTGTTTGTGTTGCCTCTGTGAGAGGTTGTATTGGTTGAGAGAGGAGTTGTGTACTCCTGGTTGTAGTTGCCCCAAATCCTTGGTGGAGGTTCCCTGTGTGGACAAGTGGATTGGAAATCCTTCTGTGTGAAGGCGGGGACGTAGAGCTGTGTGCTCGAACCTCGAAACATATTTGCGTGTTTGCATTTGATCGATTGACTCTTACTCTCTCTCTCTACTTTTGTCCCTTGCATCATTTCATATTGATTCATAATTATATGCTTGGCTTGTTTGTGTGCCTCACTTGTGCTTAACCACGAGAGCTTCATATAGCGCCTCAACTCTTATTCAAAGGAATCAAGAGGAGTTAGTCCAGAGCCCTTCACCGAAAATTCGGCTACACTCGTTGGTTGCGTTAAGTGTAGTTGCAATTAAGTTTTAATTTTCGCATTTAGTTCATTAGATTAGCAGTACACCTATTCACCCCCCTCTAGGTGTACTTTCACACATATGTTTGATGTTTTTATATTGACACTTAAAATTTAAAATGAGTTCATATCTTAAAGCTTTAGGATTAAATGGTTATCTTGCCACTACCAAAAGATCATATATTGATAATGGCAAATATGTTGAGCCTAATGCACAAGGCTTGATCGCATTAAGGAAAACAATTAGCAATACTTATCTTCCTATGGTTTCTCATTGTGGTTCCGCTTTTATAGTATAGAACACATTGATCTCTGTTGAGGAACAAGCCTCAAATGATATTGAGAGAGAACCTAGTGAAGATGAGTCGACCATGCTTGCTACATAGTCCAAGGAATGAATCCCTTAAGTTAATTCGGATTCTCATCTTAATGATTGTGCTAGTACATCTAATGATGATAATGATAATATGAGTGCACACATGTTGAATGAAGAGCTTTTCAAGTTTTGTGAGGATTAACTTTTAAAATACAAAGTATTGAAAATAAAGAGTTTGGATTTGAAGAAAGAAAATGAACTATTATTTCCAAAGCTCGATTTTGTTTTGAAAGAGAAAGTAGAGATTTGAAATGAAAAAGAATCTTTAAAAGCTCAACTTGATTTGTTTTGAATGAAAATGAGATTTTGAAAAAGAAAAATGATTTGGATGTTGTTTTGAAGGAAAATGATGTTTTATCAAAAAGACTTGATTTTGTTTTAAAAGAAATTGTTTGGAATTTTAAAGAAATTAATTGCATTTCTATAGAAAAAGATTCTTTGAAAAATATTTGATTGAAAAAGAAAAAAATTATGTTTCTCACGCTCATATCATTTCTTCTTCTGATATTGCGAATAATATATCTGGTTTTTAAGAAAAGTGTTGATTGTTTGGGCTCCACTTTGAGTAATTATGCTATTGATTACAAGAGATTAGAATCTATGTTTCGCAAGAAACATGCTCCACATATGCATGCACACCCTCCATGGCTTACACATGCACACCATGTTCACACACATGTCACATATATACAAGAGTATACACATGTACACATTACGGTCGCAAAGGTAATCTAGCAAAATTTTGTTATGATAGACTAAATGTTTCTAATTTTGTAAGTAAAAATGTTTGGGTTAGAATAGGTACTAACCCCATAGACCCAAAAAATTTTGGGTACCAAAATGCCCTCATATTATTTTTTAGGTAGACGTGGGCTCTCACAAGACGTGAGAGACTTTGTACCTTATTGGTGGATGCATTTGGACTTGACAGACACAACTATAGATGGAAACATTACAAAGAGTTTAGGTGGGAGGACCACCTAATTTTTTTGAGAAATGGAGATTAGATCTATCGGTTTGGTAACTATCTCTATCCTCCTTAATATGTTTTATATGCTTTAAATTGAATAATGTTTTGACATATCATCGTTCACATGTTCTGATCATATGTACATGATTTGATTATATGTTTAAATGCAAATTTAGTTAGAACTTATGATATACTTGTATAGTTCTTGAGATACACTCATGATTTTGTGCAAAATTGATTCATATCTTTCATGTACTTAATTGTTGTTTAGTTATATGTGTATATCCTAATTTTGACGACTCTTGTATTTACACTAATGATTAAGTTGTTTCTCAACCATGTTTGGATTTCTTATGCAAATCTTGTTTTGATTACATATCTAGATGCAATTTTTATTAAAATTTGTGCTTATACATGTACAATTTGTAAGTTACACTTAATTCATATGCTTATGTTATATTGCCTTCGTGTGCTCATTACTATTTTATTGTACATGTATGACCTACTTTTGATGATTCTTGCATTTATACATATACTCCATTATTTATTTTGATATCACATTTATACATGTCTTGATAAGAATGTTTATACTTTATGTATGTGTAAATTTTGTTAAAAATACATGATATACATGTTATGTTCTTGAGTCACATAAGTTATATACCATATATTTTATGTATAATCATTTCATATTTGGATATATATATATATATATATATATATATATATATATATATATATATATATATATGTATGTATGTATGTATGTATGTATGTATATGTATATATGTATGTATATATGTATGCTTTAGTTACATGTAGTTTGAAATTTGTTTTTACATCTTCAATGAAATTCTTGAATAATTTTTGATGAAAATAGAATTTGTTATGATTGTTATTTTCATGTTTATGAAAAAGAATTTCATATGAGTTTTGTTGAAATTGAGATTCATTGCTTTGCCTCCATGAAAAATTATTCACATGAATTTTGTGCACTCACATTTTGTTTTCTTATAATTTCATATTCATTAGCTCATATGTGCTTTATAGACTTTTAAGTATCAATTTTGTGTAATTAGCTGTTTTCATGAGATATACATGATTTGGTTTATGTTTGAAGAATCTTGAGCTAGTTCTGAAAATTATTTTAAATTAGTTCTTTTATTCTTCAACCAGTACTGTCTTCATACCTACTCAACAATTTTAAAAATATTATTTTTAAAAGTTTCACTTTTGGCGGATGGTTGGTTGGGCGACCATGTCTTGTATGCTCTTAATGACTATTCTTTTGACATGTGCATGTTAGGGAGGTATATCAATGAGCTATACACATGTTCATCATGAAAATTGACTTTTGCATACTCATTCTTATTTACTTGCATATGTATGCATTCATATTTCAAATGGTATTTTTATTGACATACATACATATATGTGATTCTTTTTGCTTGTTGAAAAATGTCCATACATATTTTTAATAATACAAATTAATTTATACTAAGTTTGATTTAGCTCTAAATGTTAATTGGTATCTTTTATAAGTTTATGTATTAGTTTTTTGGTGTTTAAAAAGGAGAAGAATTCTTAAGTTTACTATCAATTGGTATCAATTATTACAATTAGTATCTATCCTTCAAATTTGTTTAGAATTTCAAAATTGGTATCATAGGCTTTCACTTTCTATTTGATTGGTATCATGTTTAAACCTTTATTTGGTATCAATATTGTTTTTCAAATTAGTATCTATGCTTATACTTTCAATTGGTGTTCCTAGTTTTTCAATTGGCATTCATGTTTTGTGTTAAAATTGGTTTCTTAGAAAACCATAGTTTCATTTTTTTTTTAAAGTTTGTTTTGATATTTATTGCCTATATGCAAGGGGAGTTAACTTAACGTCTCCTCTATATATAAACTTATGTTGAGTGTATTGCATAAGAAAGAGTTTGATCTCTCTTCTCTATATCATACACGTATATAGGGGGAGCTTAACATCTCTGTCTATACATGGTATACTATACTTATATGGGTTAGGTTTTTAGTCATCCTTCTTTATGTAATGCATGTATGCAGGAGGAGTTAACTTGACGTCTCTCCCCTTCATAATTATATATCGCATATATATGTACTTTGTTTTGTGTATCCTTTTTTGAAAGGGGGAGAGAATTTTAAAGTTTATATATGCATGTTTGTATTCAATGTTTGCATATATGTGTTTATATTCATATTCGTGTTCATGATTTGCTTGGTATCTATGAACTTACATTTAATAATTATATGTTTTATGTTATGCATGAGTTAGAGAAGATTTTTTACAAAGTTTATCTTTAATCCATGCATATATAACTCTATGAGCTTTGTCATTATCAAAATGGGAGAAATTGTTGGCCTAAAAACCCATCACTCAAGTTTTGATAATGACTAACTCATGTAGTTATACTACTAATGATCTTACTGTGTTTAAGTTTCAGATATTGATCCAAATCTTAGTTGGTGTTTTGCTTCTTTGAAGCTAATATATGGTGATTCAAGAGCTCAAACTTATAGAACATATCTAGTACTCAAGATGGAGTCTAACTCAGAGAATCAAGTTTGGATCAAGTCTACTTAAAGAAGAAAAATCTACAAGAAGACTTGTGTCTAGTGTTTGTGAGTTTAGATCTCTTGTAAATAATAGATTAGTTTTGATTGCTCAAGCTTACACACAAAAAAAATTTTGGTTTTTGGTTTAACCATTTTGGTTTCATAAGTTTATATTTATACGATTTTCATCTCAATAGAATAAATTTATATTTTGAAATATGTGTTGGATCCCATCCGCATATATTAGAGCTTCAATTGTTTATAGAAATTTATTTCTATATGTTTTAAGTTTCAGTTTATCAAGTTTTCGTTTTTCAGCTTCATGAATAGATTTCATCAAAACAAGTTTACATTGGTTTATACATATATTAGATTTCATCCATATACATTGTTGCTTCATAAATGTTTAAGTAAATTATTTTGGTGAATTTAGTTCATGTGTTTAAGTTTTGTATTTATCAAAACTTATTTTGATGCTTATTGTCAAAAACAAGTCTATATCATTTATTATGCGTATTAGATTCTATCCATATATATTTGTGCTTCAAATGTGTTTTAATAACTTGTTTTTATATTTATACAAATTTTGCGAAAATTGAATTTCCATTTAGAAGTTTGATTTTTTGAAAATACAGTTTTTGTTTTAAGTTTAAATTTTTTGTCTCAAAAATAGTTCACATGTTTATAATATGTGTTGATTTTTGATCACACATATTTGTACTACTTTGTATTTACATGAACTTATTTTGTAAAATTTATTGGGATTCATTGAAATTTAAATGGATTTCAAAATGTCATTTAAAAATCACTTTTATATTGGTTTTGGGCTGCTGCCAGTCGACTGCATGGTTGACCGATGGCGAGATCCGGTCTACCGCACGGTCCATCGATGTGCACAGACGTGCATAAGCCCAAGAAACCAGAGCTCGGTTGACTAGGCAGTCGATCATAGTGGAGATCGGTCGACAAACTGGCCCTATAGAACTCTCAGGTTTCATCGGTCAACTGGCCCGTCGACTGACAACTCCCAACGGTTAAAAATATGGCCATTGGCTTTTGACTACCCGGTCGATCAACAAGTCTTTCTGACATGGTTTTGAGCCTAACAACTAGTTTTGGCTAGCCCCATATATTGGGTTTTTAGCCAGATATATGAGATAATTTTAAGAGCTATTTTTCCTACATTCATCTAAGTTTTAAAACAAGTTTTTGGACATCAAAACCTACATCTTCTCATTAGTTTCAAAGTTTTTGGAAAATCAAAGAAAACAAGTTTTAAGAATTCAAGTTTCAATTTTCAATTTCTATATTATTCAAGAAGTCCAAGTGTTTTCTTTTGTGCTTCTTTTGCAAAATCTTTATTTTCTCAGAAACTTGAGCTATTCATTGCAAAATCTATCTTCTAGAATCTTATATTGCGAGAGGTGTTGTTTGTAATTTCTGTGGTCACCAAGTGTTGTAAATCCTTTTTTATTGCTTTGTGCTTTGACTTTGTACCTTCCCTTTGTGATTACTTTATGCATTGGCTTTGTGCCTTGGCTTTATACTCACCTCTTGTGTAGGGGTTGTATCCTCGATGAAGTCCTAAGTGGAGATAGTAGAAATCCTTCGCGTGGTGAAGGCGGGGACGTAGAGCTTGGTGCTCGAACCTCGAAACATATCCTTGTGTTTTCGTTTGGCTATCTCTCTAAACTCTACTCTCTTTATATCATGCATTGCCATTATTATTAATCTACACATGCTTGGTATTGTTCTTGTATTCACACTTTATTGATCCAAGAGAGCTATTGAAGCACCTAAACTATTTAAAAGAGAATCTTGAGGAGAAGTTATAGAGCCCTTCACCGAAAATTTGGCTTCACTCTTTGGTTATCTATTGTGTATAGTGTAATAGTTTTAAGTCTACATTATTGACCACTAGATTAGCATTACACCTATTCACCCTCCTCTAGGTGTACTTTCATATTTTGTTTTAAATAAAAATGAGATTTTGAAAAAGAAAAATAATTTCGTTTCTAAAGAAAATGATGTTACCTTAAAAGAAAATGATGCTTTATCTTCAAAATGTGATTTTGTTTTGAAAGAAAATGATTCTAAAAAACCAAATTGTTTTGATTCTAAACGAAAAAGATTCTTTGAAAAATGTTTTGATTAAAAAAGAGAGATTTCTTCTTCAAAAGGAAAAGTTTTTCTTTCTCATGCTTATAATATTTCTTCTTCGAACGTTGAAAATGAAATTTGTGTTTTGAAGAAGAACATTGATTATTTGGGCTCATCCTTGAACAAATACTTTCAAATATAGTAGATTGAAATTCATGTTTCGCAAGAAATATGCTCCTCATATGTATGCACACACACCTTATGTTTTATGTACAAGCACCTCATGCACAACATGCTCACACCCATGCTAGAGTGTGTCATTGTTCTCATTGTGTCCGCAAAGGTCACCTTGAAAAATTATGTTATGATAGATCAAATTCTTCAAATTTTACATGCAAAAATGTTTGGCTCGCAATGGTACTAACCTCAAGGAATCAAGAAAGTTTGGGCATCAAAAACCACACCATTTGTTTTTTAATGTCGGTGTGGGCTCTCACAAGACGTGAGAGGTTAGGTGCTTTCAATGCAAATTGGTCTTGATGGACAACTAAATAGATGCATCACTATCAAGGAGTTTAGGTGAGAGGACCATCTTGTTGGCCCAAAGGCCTTCCACCCTAGTTTTGATGATGATTAACTCATGTAGTTATGTGTACTAATAATCTTGTGAGTTTAGTTTTAGATCATTAATCAAGTTATTAGTTGGTGAAAGCTTCCACACATCTTTCACAAGTTGATTCAAGAGCCCGAGCGTCAAAGATCACATATAGCACTTGCTCGATGGATCAAGGAGTTTTGGATCGAGTCGGCTTGGAGATTGCGCTCTATAAGAAGACTTCGGTACCATAGTTTAGTTTTGTGTTTAGATCCAAATTTGTAAAGATTAGAATAGTATGATAATGCTCAAGTTCACAACACACACGTTTCATGTTTTGAATATTGGTTTTTGGTTTTTCGGTTTTAGGTTTAACCGATCTTGGTTTTCATGAATAGATAGATCAAAACAAGTTTACATGGTTTAATGTATATATGATTTGTTCTATATACATGCATGCTTTAATTTTCTAGACAAACTTAGTTTTGACTCCCTTATTCATGTGTTATATGTTTTGGTATTTTTGACAAAACATATTTGGAATTAAATGATAAAAACATGATTATATAGTTGTTTCATGTATATTGGATTTCTATCCATATGCATCATGCTTCAAAGTGTTTAAATATCATGTTTTTATATTTGGAAGAGTTTTGGACAAAACGTATTTTCTATTCAAAATCCAAGTTTTAGAAAATACAGTTTTTGGTTTTTGGTAAAAATGATAAGACACAAAAATAGTTCATATTGATTGATATTTGAGCTAAACTTTTTACCACATGTTATATATCAATGTAAAATGATAAAACTATTTTTGGTGATTTTTAGAAATGATAAAAGAATTTTTAAATATGTTTCTAACCCAGTTTTCTGTTCCGGGCTTCACCAGTCGACTAAGTCAACTGACCAAGTCGACTAGGATGAAGTCGGTCGACCGGGCCGGTCGACCGACGTGCACAGATCTGTGCACGTTTGGAGACACTGGGACGGTCAACCGGACCGGTCGACCAGGCTGAGAGCAGAGCTCTCTGTTTGTTTGGGTCGACCGGGACGGTCGACCGGTAGCTGCCAACGGGCAAAAATTGACCGTTGGGCGGTCGACCGGCAGGGTTATTTTGACAAAAACTGCTGCCAACGGCTAGTTTTCAGATTTGCCTATAAATACCCCATTTGCAAGAGTTTTTCTCTAAGATTTTTTGTGCGAATTTTCCTTACTCTCTGGTGTTTTCACAGCAATTAAAAGAGGTTTTTGAATTCAAATTGAACAATCTTTTTGGTATTTTTATTAGGGTTTGAAAAACCAAAGAAAAGGGATTTTGGGAAAAGTTTTTGTTTGAACTTCACTATCTTCATTTCTATTTTTTCCCAAAGATTTTCTTTGAGTTACTGGTTTCAAATCCCTTGGTTTTCTCCACACTTGAGCAAAAATCTACTATCTTTTCTATAGGATCTTTGTGTGTGGGAAAAGAAGTTGTTTTGGTGTGTTGTTTAGACCACCAAGTTAAAACCCTATCTTTGTTTGGCTTTGTGCCTTGGGTTGTATCCCTCAAGTTGTGAGGTGATCCTTGTGTTTGCTTTGTGCTAATCCCTCGAGTTGTGAGGTGATTGTTTTGTTGGATTGGAGCTTGCCTCAAGGAGGAGGTTGAGGTTGTAAGAGAGGAGTTGGGTACTCCTTGTGAGAGTCCTTTGTGGACTAGCTAGTGGATTGGAAATCCTTCATGTGTCGAAGGCGGGGATGTAGAGCTGGGTGCTCGAACCTCGTAACATATCTTGTTGTTTGCGATTGATCCATTGACTCTCTCTCTATCTCTCTCTTTACTTTGTGCCTTGCAAATATTCATATTGTGCATTCATAATTGCTTGGCTTGGTTGTGTGTGCATCATTTGTTGATTGCACTTGAGTGTATTGCATATAGTTTTTAAATTCCGCATTGAGGTGACTAGATTAGCATAATCACCTATTCACCCCCTCTAAGTGATCTTTTAATTGGTATCAGAGCTAGCGCTCCTGATATTTAGGTTTAACCACCTAGGAGTGAGATCTTGGTTTGCTAATCTTCATTTACATTGTTCATTTGCACTCATTTAGTTTGCACTCATGGATAGCCCTCCTATGTTTGACCATATTAGACTTGATGTTTGGAAGGCCAATATGAGTAGCCATTTGAAAAGTCTAGGACACCTAGTTTATCAAGCCTCCACTATGGAATCATTCTCTAATAGTAGCAAGCATAAAAAGGCTAATGCATTAGCACTTAGAACACTTAGAGCATCTCTTAGTGAACATCTTTTACCGGTGTTAATCATTATGACTCGGCTTTTGCAGTTTGGAGCTTATTGACGTCTCCCGAGCTTCCAAGGATTATCAACAAGATGAGGAGATCTAAGAGAGAAAAGTCCAAAGAGCATTGCTTCATGGTCCAAGGGAAAAACTCCCTTGAGGTACAATCGGACACACAATTAGATGATAGTTCTAGTTCCTATTGCCATGGTTGTTTTGAAGTTCAAACTTTAAATTTGGAACTTGCTCAAAAGCTTGAAAATTTATTGGAAAAACACAATCTTTTGAAAGAGGACAACCTTGTTTTGAAAAATGAATTAAAGGATTTGTGTTCTAACTTTGAATTGGTTTTGCAAGAAAAGGAAGAGATCACTAGTGAACGTGACTCACTAAGATCTCAACTAGACCTTGCCCTTGATGAGATTGAGATTTTGAAAAACAAAAATGATTGCAATGATGTTGTGAAAAACAATGAGGTTTTATCTTCTAAATTGGATTTTGTTTTAAAAGATAACCTTGTTTTGAAAAATAAAATTGATTCTCTTACAAAAGAATTGGATTTGGTTTGAAGAAAAATGAATCTTTGAAAATTGATATTGATACTCATGTGTGCCATGCTAGTATAGCTTCTTCTTCTTATAGCACACCTATTGCATGCTCCACTTTATCTTCCTCCATTGAAAATGATATAAATGTTTTGAAGAAAAAGTGTTGAATGTTTGGGCTCCACTTTGAGCCAATGCACATTGAATCATACACGTTTGGAAACCTTGGTTCGCAAGAAACAAGGTCCATCTTTGCATGCTCACCCTTCACGGCATACACATGCTTTCCACGGTCACCACCATCGCACGTATGCTCATGTGTACACATGTACACATTGTGGCCGAAAAGGCCATCTTGCTAGATTTTGTTATGATCGTATCTATCATGAAAATTTAGCAACTAATCTTGTTTGGGTTAGAAAGGATACTAACCCCGTGGACCCACAAAGAAATGGGTACCAAAGACCACCTCTATACTTTTTGATGTAGGTGGGAGCTCTCGCAAAACGTGAGAGTGTTGGAGCCTTAGAGTGGATGCGTTCCGTGCCTAAAGAGAACCATTTGGATGCTTCACTCTCAAGGAGATTTGGTGGGAGGACCACCGTGGTTTGGAGAACTAGAGATGCACCTTCATGAGTTTTGGTATCATTCTCTAACTCCCATTTTTATTTGCATGCTTTTCATGTTCATCTATTTATAGCATGCCATGGTTTATTGTTCATTATGCTTATGCCATGCTTATTAGAATAGTGCTATACATGTTTAGTTACTTGAGCACCCATGTTTCATATGGATCCATATTTAGTGTTCTCACCTTATTTAAACTAACATGTATGCCCTAGATCTAATGCACATGCATATGCATAATGATCATGTGGATGTTTATTTTTTTTGTTTTGTTGAATCATGTTTTATTGTTTCATGATTAGTATGATATTTGCCATGTCTATTAGACTTATGCTTTACATGATTAGTTGTTGAGACACCCATGTTTAGTATGGACCCATATTTTGTGTTCTCTTTATGTTTTAGCTATCATGTTAATCATAGATCTAATGCACATGTCTTTGTCATGCTAATCATATGGTTAACTATGACTTTTTTTTAATAATTCATGTTTTGATTATTATGTTTATCATGTTGGATTATGATTCCCGTTTTATGTTTAATGATTTGATTACTTGTTTAGATGTTAGTTTTCATTAAGACTAGAATTTATACTTGCACATGTAGTGGGACACAAATAAATCTTTATATATGTTTGTGCTTGGATGCTCATTTGTACCCATTAAATGTGTTAGTATAGCCTAGTTTTGATGATTCATGCATTTTAAACTTGTATTCCTATTTTCGGATTTGTTTTATGTGTATGAGTTTTCATTTCATGAATATGTTTATTTTGCCAAACCTTAAGATATACATGTATACCCCTTGAGTCATTTGCTTTTCATGCAAATCTATATATATGGACTCAATTGTGTTTAGGGATATGTATGTATACTTATTGTGTTGACAATTCATACATATACCTTGAAATGAAATTAGTTTTGGTGAAAATTTGGTTTTTCTTGATTTTGGGTTTATTTGTTTAACTTCATGTATATGTCTATCCTATCCAAACTATTGATTATACATGTACATCCTTGAGCCACGTGCCTTCATGCATACACTTTTGTGGACTCATTATGTTTAGGATATGTATGTATACTTTAGTTTGTACATGACATACATATGCCTTGAAGTTTAAATCGTTTGGATGAATTTCATGTTTACTAAGTGATTTCACATTTATAATGAATCTCTTATTTTTAAGATGAATTTCATGTTTTCAAGGAATTTCATATGAGCTTAATTGAATATTTTCATGTCGATATGTGTCACATTATACTTGTACACTTACTTTATTAGTTTACTCATGATTTGTTTTCATGAGAATTTGAATGGACTTTATGGATTTTGAGTGTTTAGTGATCATGTGATTTACATGTGTTTCATGGAAAACAATTTTGTTTTATTCCTTACTTGAAGGATTTCGTACTAGTTCTAAAAGTTTTTCCTATAACTAGTTCGTATTCTTCACTATGGTAGAGATTTTCAAACATACCACATTTTCAAATCTATTTTTGAAAACCCCTACCATCTATGGGAGGATGGATGGGAGATCATGTTCATGTATGCTTTAAAATGAAAATCATTTAAAACTTGAACCATGATTGGGAGGTAGTTATATGAGATATACATTTGATATTATTGTTATTTTAATTGGTATCATTGAATTCTTTCAATTGGTATCGATCTTGACATTTCTTGTATACTCATATGTGTTTGTATGTATGTATACTTCATTCCAAGAATATCAATTTCTATTGGTATCTATTTTTCATACATATATATTTTTTTTGTGCTTATTATATCCCTATATCTTTAAGCACAAAATCTTGTTTATGCTAGTGCTTGAGTTTCAATTTTGTTTCAATTGATTACTTTTAAATTGGTATCAAGCCTATGCATCATTTTAGTTGGTATTTCATAAAGGGGGAGAAAATTTGATTTTGTCTTTCAATGGTGATTTCTCAATTGATATTTGATTCCCACTCCCTTACTTTATGATTGAAAATTTCAAATTAGTATCATATGTTTAAAATGAAAATGATTTACTATTGGTATCAAATATGTGTGTTTAGACATTCAAGATTATTAAGTTTATTTTCAATTGATATCAAGATGTTTCATATGTTTTTGCTTAAAATTGGTATCAATATTTTTTTTTGTTTCCTTTCTATTGGTATCAAGATGCTATTCTTTGACATATTTTCAATTGGTACCTTAAATTGACTTTGTTTTGTTTTAGACAAAAAAGGAAATTTTTTTTTTATTATTGATTCATTGTTTCGAATAAAAAGGGGGAGAAATATTTATTGATTTTTCTATTGATTTGGTTTTGCTTTTACCCCTTATTAAAGATTGACTCTTTGTATTAAAAAGAAAGAAGTTTTTGTTTGTTTTTTGGTTTTTACCCTTTGTTGATGATTGACAAAAAGGGGGAGAAGAATTTGGGTTTATATATGCAAGTTTTTGTTTTGCATATATTAAGTTTAATTTAGCTTAATTTTAATTGGTATCAAGAGCATGTTTTGTAACTGGATGTTTTGTAATTGGTATCTCTAGAGTGTAATTGGTATCTAGAGCATGTTTTGTTTTAAACATTTCATTGGAATTGGTATCTAGAATATGTTTTGTTTTTGAACATTTCATTGGTATCTAGAACCCTTTATTGTTTATGCATAGGTATGCATGTTTCATGTTTCATGTTTAAGAGCCTTCATTGCACACTCATTATGTTTATTTGGTTATGCATGAGTTAAGGGGGAGCTTCTTTGAAGCTTAACTTTAATCCATGCATATATAACTCCATGAGTTTTGTCATCATCAAAAAGGGGGAGATTGTTGGCCCAAAGGCCTTCCACCCTAGTTTTGATGATGATTAACTCATGTAGTTATGTGTACTAATAATCTTGTGAGTTTAGTTTCAGATCATTAATCAAGTTATTAGTTGGTGAAAGCTTCCACACATCTTTCACAAGTTGATTCAAGAGCCCGAGCGTCAAAGATCACATATAGCACTTGCTCGATGGATCAAGGAGTTTTGGATCGAGTCGGCTTGGAGATTGCGCTCTACAAGAAGACTTCGGTACCATAGTTTAGTTTTGTATTTAAATCCAAATTTGTAAAGATTAGAATAGTATGATAATGCTCAAGTTCACAACACACACGTTTCATGTTTTGAATTGGTTTTGGTTTTTTTTTTTTGGTTTTAGGTTTAACCGATCTTGGTTTCATGAATAGATAGATCAAAACAAGTTTACATGGTTTAATGTATATATGATTTGTTCTATATACATGCATGCTTTAATTTTCTAGACAAACTTAGTTTTGACTCCCTTATTCATGTGCTATATGTTTTGGTATTTTTGACAAAACATATTTTGGAATTAAATTACAAAAACATGAATATATAGTTGTTTCATGTATATTGGATTTCTATCCATATGCATCATGCTTCAAAGTGTTTAAATATCATGTTTTTGTATTTGGAAGAGTTTGGACAAAACGTATTTTCTATTCAAAATTCAAGTTTTAGAAAATACAGTTTTGGTTTTGGTAAAAATGATAAGACACAAAAATAGTTCATATTGATTGATATTTGAGCTAAACTTTTTACCACATGTTATATATTAATGCAAAATGATAAAACTATTTTTGGTGATTTTTAGAAATGATAAAAGAATTTTTAAATATTTTTCTAACCCAGTTTTCTGTTCCGAGCCTCACCAGTCGACTAAGTCAACTGACCAAGTCGACTAGGATGAAGTCGGTCGACCGGGCCGGTCGACCGACGTGCACAGATCTGTGCACGTTTGGAGACACTGGGACGGTCGACCGGACCGGTCGACCGGACTGAGAGCAGAGCTCTCTGTTTGTTTGGGTCGACCGGGCGGTCGACCGGTAGCTGCCAACGGGCAAAAATTGACCGTTGGGCGGTCGACCGGCAGGGTTATTTGGCAAAAACTGCTGCCAACGGCTAGTTTCCAGATTTGCCTATAAATACCCCATTTGCAAGAGTTTTTCTCTAAGATTTTTTGTGCGAATTTTTCCTTACTCTCTGGTGTTTTCACAGCAATTAAAAGAGGTTTTTGAATTCAAATTGAACAATCTTTTTTGGTGTTTTTATTAGGGTTTGAAAAACCAAAGAAAGGGATTTTGGGAAAAGTTTTTGTTTGAACTTCACTATCTTCATTTCTATTTTTCCCAAAGATTTTCTTTGAGTTGCTGGTTTCAAATTCCTTGGTTTTCTCCACACTTGAGCAAAAATCTACTATCTTTTCTATAGGATCTTTGTGTGTGGGAAAAGAAGTTGTTTGTGGTTATTGTTTAGACCACCAAGTTAAAAACCCTATCTTTGTTTGGCTTTGTGCCTTGGGTTGTATCCCTCAAGTTGTGAGGTGATCCTTGTGTTTGCTTTGTGCTAATCCCTCGAGTTGTGAGGTGATTGTTTTGTTGGATTGGAGCTTGCCTCAAGGAGGAGGTTGAGGTTGTAAAGAGAGGAGTTGGGTACTCCTTGTGAGAGTCCTTTGTGGACTAGCTAGTGGATTGGAAATCCTTCGTGTGTCGAAGGCGGGGATGTAGAGCTGGGTGCTCGAACCTCGTAACATATCTTATTGTTTGCGCTTGATCCATTGACTCTCTCTCTATCTCTCTCTTTACTTTGTGCCTTGCAAATATTCATATTGTGCATTCATAATTGCTTGGCTTGGTTGTGTGTGCATCATTTGTTGATTGCACTTGAGTGTATTACATTTAGTTTTTAAATTCCGCACTGAGTTGACTAGATTAGCATAATCACCTATTCACCCCCCTCTAGGTGATCTTTCACATCTTGTTTTGGAGAAATAAGGATTAGTCTTACCGGTGTTGGTAACTATCTCAGTCCTCAATTTATATTGTTTCTATGCTTCCTATTGAATTTTACCTTAACATTATTTGCATATTTTGGTTTACATGTTTTTAAATATAAAGTTTATTAAAACTTGTGATATACTTATATGGCTTTTGAGATAAACTTTTGACTTTGTGCGAAAAATTGAGTTATACTTTTTGTGTACTCAATTGTTTTTTAAACTATATATGTATACCCCAGTTTTAATACCTCTTGCATTTATACTTATAATTATACTTGCTTCTTAAATATGTTTTGATAATTATAAGCATATCTTGTTTTGTTCATTGTACATGATAGTTTTGTAAAAACATGTGATACATATATATAATCTTTAGATACACTTGATGTTTATACTATACATGTTTTATTTTATTTATATACTCATTTCTTATTTGATTATATTTGTATATCCTAATTTTGATGATTCTTGCATGTTATATGAAACATCATGTTTTGTGAAAAGAAATTTCTTTGATTTGTGTTTTCATGATCAAGTTTTTTACATGTCAAAGTTTAAAAAAAATTTCATATAAGTTTTGATGAAATTTAAGCTTTATTATTTTATTTTCATGAAAATATTTCTTACATGACTTTTGTGCACTCACCTTTGTTTACTTATGAATTTAGATGTATGAGTATATATAACTTATGAATTTAGATGCATGAGTATATATATGCTATATAGATTTTTAAGTGTCAATTCTTATATAATTACCATGCTTCATGAAATATACATTATTTGGTTTATATTTAAAGTATCTTGAACTAGCTTTCAAAATTAGTTCTTTTATTATTCACTTGGTAGTGCTTTCAACCATTCACAACTATTTTCAAATTATTAATTTTGATAATATCTATCCTAAGTGGGAGGGAGGTTGAATGATCATGCCTTTTTTGCTTAAATGACTATTTCTTGACATGGGCATGTAGGTTGGTGATTTTAATGAGTTAACACTTGATTCTCATTTTTTGTATACTCATTTTTATTTATCTATATATGTATGCTCTTTATTATGAATGGTATTTCAATTGACATGCATACATATTGATTGCATCTCAATTTTGTATATTTATTGTGATGTTTGTACATTTATCCTTGATCATTTTTTATTTATTTTGCTATTTAACCCTTGTTTTGTTTATAGTGTGTAGATATTTTAAAAAGGAAGATAAGAGTAGAAGAAGCTTTTAATCTATCCAATTATCTGTTCTAAATTTTAATTTCAAATTAAATCAATTTGAAATAAAGATGAATTGAAGGATGGAAGAGATAATCCATATCCTAATTCAAAGATAAAGGAGAACATCAATTCAAATCAGGTTGCTTGAGCTCCAAATCAAAGATAAAGGGAAAAATTAAAATTTTTACTCGGGTTAAGAGATAACTTGATTCCTAAGTTATCTAGTAAAGTATATTATTTAAAATCCAGAGTTTAAATGAGAATTCAGAGGATAGATCTCCAGGTGGATGGATGAGATGAAGCCACACACCAAAACGCAGGTCCAAACTCCCATGTTTTACTGCGAAAATGCAGCAAGGCCACGTTTTTTGCGGCTACCCCTTGGCGGTTGCACGTACAAGTTTTAATGGGACTCTAATTCCTAATTCTTCTATAAATACCACCCAGAGGCAGAGCAGAGGGTATCTTAGATCTAATCTTAGGATCTAGCTTAGGATGTTTCTTTAGTTTCTTCTCCACTGTAATTTCTAGCTTTAATTAGAGAGAAAGATTTGTAAACAAGAAGAGAGCTCTTGTAATTTATGGTGACAGCTTCAATAAAGGTTCTATGTCTTGATGAATTGTATAAGAATGAGTGCTATCATAGTGGTGAGAACACACGTGTTGAGGATTTTAAGCTTTGACACTTTTCTGAGAAAAAAAACTTAGTTTGAGTATCTTCACTTTCGATGAGCTAACTAATGATCAATCACGCGAAATCATATGTCAAGAAGATATGGTTATACATACACATCATATGGAACTATTTGAGGATGATGAGGAACTTGACTTCCGAGCAAAGTTTGAGGATGAATTTCAAAATTTTTGTGCCAAGATAAGAGCTAAAAATTTGAGGATCTCTTTATGGATGATGAGCCTATATTGCTTGATTAATTTGATCATATTGATATTCATATATTTAAATATGTAACGATGATCAATTTGTGAGGAGTGAAAATAGGAAAACAATAAGGAGTAGGTTAAGAAAAATAAAATAGAAATTGGAAAGGATGAGAGATAAAATGACAAAAAGATTGACCTCTCTAATTTCACCACTAAAGAGGACACATTGGAATGATGAAAAACGAGTTTGAGGGAAGAAACCCCACATATAAGTAACATTTTTTCCCTTTCCTCTTTTTCATACATTCATGTATTTATTCATATATTGAGGGCATTGCATGAGATTGATGTGGGGGAGGGTTTACTAACATACTAATATAGGTAGGTTTACTAACAAAATTTTTTTCTTTTAAAAGCTTTTTGAAAAAGAAAATAAATATTTTGATTTATTTTTATAAGTAATTAAGTTAATTTTAAGGAATACTGATCGGTCGCTAATATTGCACATTCATTATCATATTCTTATACTTACTATAGAATAAACTCTACTTTTTTCTTATTATTGTTTAATTTATTTGTAGGCCCATTACTAAAGGAGAGGGAAAAGAAACGAGACCAAAAGTCCATCAAATTCTGATGTAAATCAGAATTAATTTAAAGTCAGTAAATTAGGACAGATCAGGTTGGTTCAGGTTGGTTGAAAATCAGTTAGAACAAATCTCTACAAATCTATTGGTTAAAGCCCAAGATAAAAGGCCGTTTTATCAAAATCAAAAGCTAAAACGAGAAATCCAGTAAAAGCAAAAAGCAAATCATGAAGCCAGGAAGTACCACCAACAGTGTGGCCACTTGGCCATACCCTGGCCGCGGAAACGCGACTTTTTGTGGGGGAGCGTTTGCTCTCCTATCTTCATACGCCCGTCCCTGTTGGGTTTTGCCTATAAAAACTGAATTTTTCAGAGCGTACAAGGAGACGACTAAGCAGAGAGTAGAATTTAGGTTAATTTGTAGTTTGTAACTTAGGTATTTTATTTTCTTTCATGTAGTTTTTATTTTCTTTATATAACTAAGAGGAGTGGATACTTTTATGGAAGAATGAGAGCAAGCTTATACTGAAGGTAACACCAGTGTAAGTGATCTAATTTTCCATTGTTATTTGAATCGAATCGAAGTTTCTTTTTCTTCTTTACTCTTATTTTTGTTTACTTCCCTCTTCTATGTTTGTGGATCTAAATGAAACCGATAGTCTCGAAGTTGCCTTGCCATTGCAAGTGCCGTTGATGGCTTATGGTGATGGATATCCATATCTATGGTAGTGTAGCTTGTCCCTTCAATTCATAGCATAATACGGGAATGGCCAAGATCCTATTTGTCATAATTCGCTTGCCTTCAACAAAGGTGCATCGTCGATACAGGTCAAAGGTAAGCAGGCGCTGAAGAGGTAAGTAACTTTTTTAGGTTTTAGTCTTCTTTTCTTTTAATTTTAGTATAAATTACCAATACCACAAGCTTCCAAATTTCATTCAATCTATTTCAATTTCTTTGTACATATCGACTTTCATTTTCTCCACCTTCTCTATTTACCACTTTCTTCCTAACTTAACTTTAACTTATTTTTCCTTTTCTTTTTAAAGAACTAAAAGAAGATCTTTAATCATACTTTGTAACTTAAAAGAGAACTTATTAAAAAATGCTTCCATCGCTAGTCCCTCCTTGTGGATCACGACCCGCATAGCCACTTGCTATAGCGGTAGAATTGGGCATCTTGCACTATTGTTATAACAGTACTGAAATTCTGTATTTTTGTGCAGGTAAAACCTCAATCAAATTTAGGCGCCGTTGCCGTGGAGGGACAGTGAGTTATTCTCTTTTTAGATTTACATTTTGGTTAACTTTCTTCTTTGTTCTTGGTGTACAGTTTCAACAAGGAATTTTTGCTGCAGTGGACATATAAGTGGCCCTACACTCTGCTCAAAAAAGAAGAGCCCAGAAGCCCTCAGCTTTGCTACATTCTTGTGGCAATCTGAGCGAACTACTAACCTGCATTTTCTGCAGGTTGGCTGAATTGCATAATTTAATATCTGTAGCATTTATCTCCTTATTTGACCCACTTTATATACATTTGTAACACAATAGTAAAAAGTTAATTGTAAATGCTAAAAAATGATTTAGACTTCGAATTTAGGCACATGTCTATTTCATTAAATTTTCTATTTACTGTTTAAGAGTGCTGGAGCCAAGGTATGTGTGCATAGCATTTAGTATAAGGTTCGTTCTTGTATGAAATATTGCTTGAGTGTTACTTTTTTCTATATACTTATACACTGCACTAAATTGATTTAAGGGCTTGTCCTATAAACAAGATAAGGTGGGGAAGTCATTACCCTCCCTTAGCCCACAAACAATCATCTCACTCACTAACCCAAACCTAACTAAAATTGAGTAAACATTGGCCTTAGGGACATCTCAGACTCAAATAGGAGACTGACCTAAGGAGGAAGTTGATTTGAATTTGACTCTTACCAAATCGGTGATTAAGGTTGGGGATTGAGGGGCAAAACCCCAAAGGCTGGTGGTTTGGCTTAATTAGCCCCGTCGCTTTTGTGCGGATACCTCCCACCAATCTTGCCCCTACCTGGCCGATTAACTTGTGGTCAGATTTAGCAATATACCCCCCGTGGACAGTCTAACCAGTTATGAGTCATCTAAGTCTAAGGCTTACCTTAACTTAGGTTAGAATTTTTTTTTTATTTGTTTGCTTTTTTGTTTGTTTTACATTTCTTGTGTGATATGGCTTATAATAATAATTTTTCCAATTTTAATGGTAATCTATATTACACCCCAACCTCTTTTTTGGATATTACCAACCCGGCATATCATAACTTTAACCAACCTAGTGCGCCAGATTGGTCTTATCCGAATCAATATAACCCATACCCCAATCTTATGACCATAATTTTCAAAATAATTTCAATTCTTCACAGAGTCAATGGGGATTCACCTCCCCCGAGTCCAATTTTCAACCAACTTGTCCTCCTTATCCACCTTGTCCATAATATTTCCAAGTTTCATACTCAGTTCCATCAGTTCAAAATAGAAAACCATCAATATTGGAAATGAGTATGCGTGAATCCAAGCAACAATCACAAAATCTGACGGATTCACAATTTCACCACAAATTCCAAAACAACACTTCATCTTTTCAAGTCCACTCACAACAAAAGGATGAACCAATTGACTATGAGAAGATGCTTGAAGCCATGACTCAGGCTCAAATCTCTCGTAATCATGACATAGATCTAATGGTCCAAACTCTCCATTCTCACCGTTTGACCATTTCTGATGTCGCTAACCATTCTGTTAGAGCTGAAGAGTCATGTTGTTTTGAAAAACAAGATTCAATTTTAGCACACCTATTTGAACTTGCCCAAACTCGAAATTTTGAAAAAGACATTGACAGTTTGGCAAGTTATCCCTTTCCTGAAATTGAACTTGAGAATGAATATAATTCTGAACACCAAATTGGTGATTCAATTCTCCTTCCTGCTTCAATAATGACTCCGGTATCTTCACCTGATTTCAATCTTTTTCCCGAGTCAACATTGAATCCTGTGCCAATTCATCATGAAATTGAATCGCCCATCTTTTATGATCATCGTATTAAACCTGACAAATTTCATACTTTTGAAAGTCCCATTGACAAATTGGCAAGTTCTCATTTCTATGAAATTGAACTCATTAAGAAATGTGATCTAGATTCTCAAATTTGTGATCCAGTTCAAATTCCTGAATCAATATTGACTCTTGTTTTGTTAATCAACTTGAGTAATATTTTAGAGTCAGTTTCGATTCCCACACCTGTCATTCTTAAATTTGAATCACCAATGTTAAGTCACATTCCGTTATTGGGAAATGAATGTGGACTTGAGTTTCAACTTCTTTATTTGGACTCACTTTCTGAAGCAATCTCGACTCCTAAATTTTTACTTGACTTAAGTCACTTTCCTAAGTCGATATTAGTTCTCGTACTTCCTAAGTCCAAGTCAATAATTTCATCTTTTCACACTCCATTTTGGAACAAGGGTGTTGATAAAATTGACTCCAAAATTAATTATGAAATTTGAAAATTAGATGGGGTAAATTTTTTAATAAAAATCATTCATGTATACATCATTTTAGTGGGTTATATTAGAGAGATTTCTGGTGGGTTCCTTCGAACTCCACGCAAATTCAATTGGGCCACATTTCGTGGACCAATCAGACCACCACCTGAACCACCACCTTAAGGTAATATATTCCTTCCTTTTTCTTCTTTTTCATGCATCTAAGCAATAATTCATACATAGAGGACGATGATACAGAGATAGAATTTAGTCCACTTTTTCATTCTTTTTAGTATGGGTTTTTGTTTTTTTCTTTTTATGTAATTTTTAGTTTTCATTTATGTGATTCAGAGGAGATCAGAGTTCAATAGGAAAATGGGAATGAAGCTTGTGCTGAGAGTGACACTGGTGCAAGTTGTTCTTCTTTTCTCATATTGTTATGAAATCGAATCTACTGTTACCTTTTTATGTACTTTGTTTTTATGTTCTTCTTCTTCTTTCTACTTCACTCATTCTTGTACCAATTGCTATCCAAGTGAGTCTTATAACATTGAAAGAGCTTTACCTTTGCACGTGCCACTGATAGCTCATGACGATGGATTTTAGTCTCAGTCTGTATCATTTCATGCTTGTTTTGTCTTGATGATGTAATGTAGAAGAGACGAGAATAAACTCTTATGGGCTATGCGCTGATTGCCTCCACTTCAAGGTAACATCGTTGCCAAAGATTAAGGTAAGCTTTTGTCAAATGAGGTAAGTAATTATTTTTAATTTCTTTCTTTTAACTTTTAGTGTAAATTAACAACACTACAATCTTCCAAATCTCTTTCATTCTTTTTCAATTTCTTTGTACATATCACTTCTAGTTTTTCCTCCTTCTCATTCTTTCACTTTCTTCCTAACTTGACTTTAAGTCTATTTTTCTCTTTTTCTTTTAAGAACTAAAAGAAGAATTTTAACCATTAATTATAGCATAAAAGAGAACTTGCTAAACAAGTTTCCATCACTAGTCCCTCCTTATGGATCACGACCCGCATAGCCACTTGCTATTGCGGTCACATTGAGTACTTGCACTCTTTATTCTTAAGTTCTGAAATTCTGTATTCTTGTGTGCAGGTTCCAACTCAATTAAATTTTGGCGTCGTTGCCGGGGATAGGTGTGGGAGAGGGTCTAACATAACTTAGGTTTTTCTTTTTATAAAAAAAAGAAAAAAATTATTAACATTTTCTTTACTTTTAAAGACTTTTTGAAAATAGAAACAATATTTTGACATATTTTTTGTAAGAAATTAAGAAAATTTTAAGGAATAGGAGAATCATAATTAGGATTTCTTATACTTGGTCAAAATAAGATTATTTGTTTGATTTCTATGGTTAGGAAGAAAATTTGTGAAAGTAATTTAGTCTTAATCTTTACCTTGAAGAAATATGCATACCTTATACACTTACACACTTAGGGTTCAAAAACAAAGATTCTTATGCCTTATAAAAAAATATATATCTATGAATGATGAACAAATCTAATTATTGATTAGCTAGGTGCTTTGGCCTAAGTAAGCCTTAGTATTTATGCGAAAGATGATTAGATAAGTTTGAGAAATATATATATATATATAAAAATCCTCTAATTAAGCTGGATATTTTGTGCCTAATAAAGCATAAGTATTCACATCTAAAGCGGTTCATATAATAAAATTCTTAGTTTTGTGGCCTTTTTTGCTCGAGTTCTTAAGTCCTTGGGGTGTTTTCTTACCCAGTGCCCTAAGAGCGTTTAGTTTGGGAGTCACCAATTAAAGGCTCATTACATGGGCAGATTAGAAAGCCTAATAGAACTAAGGAATAATACCACCAAAAATAAAAATATATATTTATATATAAATAAATAAGACATAAGAGTTAGAGTTAAAGAACCCTTGTCAAAATTTTCACGATCACAAGGTGCATATGACTTAGAGTAAAGTAATAGACTAGATGAGAAGTATAAAGACTCCTTACTTTAACTGATAACAAATTTTTGAATAGAGACTAATTTAGTAATAAAAATTCGGTTTTCCTATAACTTATAGATTACTTAAATCTTATAATAATATTTCAAATATTTTCTTTGAAAATGTGTTTTCAAAATACTAACATTTTTTCTCTTTCTTTCCGGATTTTGTGGGTGTAATCCACTGAATCCTCACGAGACAAAACTCATCCTCTAGGGTAAACTAGAGGTTTAACGGCTTGTTCCACATGCTCTGTGCAATCGCGTGACCTGCAAAAGTGGTCTAATATTTTTTTGTTTAGTTGTTTTGCTCTAGGATGAGCAAAAGATAGGTATGGGGGTGTGATCAGTCACTAATATTGCACATTCATTATCATATTCTCATACTTATTCTAGAATAAACTCTGCTTTTTTCTAATTATTGTTTAATTTATTTGCAAGCCCATTACTAAAGGAGAGGGAAGAGAAACGAGCCCAAAAGCCCACAAATTCTGATTTAAATCAGAATTAATTTGAAATCAGTAAATCAGGGTAGATCAGGTCAGTTCAGATCGGATGAAAACCAGTTAGAACAAATATCTGCAAATCTATTGGTTAAAGCCCAAGATTCGTCAAAATCAGAAGCTAAAACGAGAAATCCAAGAAATGCTAAAAGTAAATCATGAAGCCAGGAAGTACCACCAACAGGGTTTGGCCACCTGGCCACACCCTGACTGCGGAAATGTCGCAAAAGTCGCGTTTTCACGGCTTGTTGGATGTTGTTGGAGGAGCGTTTGCTCCCCTATCTTCGTACACCCCTCCTCGTTGGGTTTTGCCTATAAATACTGGGTTTTTCAGAGCGTACAAGGAGACGACCAAGTAGAAAGTAGAATTTAGGTTAATTTGTAGTTTGTAACTTAGATTTTTTTATTTTCTTTCATGTAATTTTTATTTTCTTTATATAACTGAGAGGAGAGGATACTTTCATGGAGAAATGAGAGTAAGCTTGTACTGAAGGTGACACCGGTGTAAGTGATCTATTCTTCTATTGTTATTTGAATTGAATCGAAGTTTCTTTTTCTTCTTTGCTCTTATTTTCATTTACTTCCCTCTTCTGTGTTTGTGGATCCAAATGAAATCGATAGCCTCGAAGTTGCCTTGCCATTGTAAGTGATGTTAATGGCTTATGGTGATGGATATCCATTTCTATGATAATGTAGCTTGCCCTTAAATTCATAGTGTAATACGGGAATGGCCAAGATCCTATTTGTCATACTTCGCTCGCCTTCAAGCAAAGGTACATCATCGATACGGGTCAAAGGTAAGTAGGCGCCAAAGAGGTAAGTAATTTTTTAGATTTTAGTTTTCTTTTCTTTCAATTTTAGTGTAAATTACCAATACCACAGGCTTTCAAATTTCTTTCAATCTTTTTCAGTTTCTTTGTACATATCCACTTACATTTTCTCCACCTTCTCTATCTACCACTTTCTTCCTAACTTAACTTTAACTTATTTTTCCTTTTCTTTTTAAAGAACTAAAAGAAGATCTTAAACTATACTTTGGAACTTAATAGAAAACTTATTAAAAAAAGCTTCCATCGCTAGTCCCTCATTGTGGATCACGACCCGCGTGCCTTTGCTATAGCGGTAGAATTGAGTACCTTACACTATTGTTTTAAAAGTACTGAAATTTTGTATTTTTGTGCAAGTAAAAACCTCAATCAAATAGAAAATCATAATTAGGATTTCTTAATACTGAGTGAAAATAAGATTATTTGTTTGATTTCTAACATTAGGAGGAAAAATTGGAAAAGTAATTTAGTCTTGATTTTTTTACCTTGATGAAATATGCATTCTTCTTGCACTTACACACTTAGGATTCAAAACAAAGACCCTTGTGCATTAATATATATATATATATATATATATATATATATATATATATATATATATATATATATATATATATATATATATATATATATATAAACAAATGTAATTATTAATTAGCTAGGTGCTTTAGCCTAAGAAAACCTTAGTATTTATGTGAAAGGTAAATAGGTAAGTTTGAGGAAAACAATTATATATAAATATAATATATGTATTAGTACATCAAATTAGTTAGGTATTAGGACCTCAAGAAGTCTTGATACTTGCATAAAAGAAAATTAGATGAGGTATACATATTATAAAAAAAAGAAGTGCTTAAAGGGCAACAAGGTGGTAATACTTTAAATCTTCTTTCAAAAAAAATTAATATAAGGCATAAGAGTTAGAGTTGAAGAATCACGAGTTAAAAATTCATGATCACAAAGGTGGATATGAGTTATGGTAAAATAATAGACTAGATAAGAAATTTAGTTTTAATTCTTACCTAGATTGATTACAAATTTTCAAATAGGGACTAAGTATAGGAATGAATAATTTGGTGATCCTATGACTTATAAATTACTTGATTCTACAAAATTATTTCAAATATTTTCTCAATTTCAAAAATGAGTTTTTGAAAAAACTAACACTTTATTTTTTTCTTTTACGGATTTTGTGGGTGTAATACACTGAAAATCCTCACGAAAAAAAAACTCATCCTCTAGAGGTAACCAGAGGTTTAACGACTTGTTGCACATGCTTAGTACAATCGTAATTTATTCGAAAGTGAGTTAGGTTAGTTTAATTTTTCTTTTTAGTTTTGCTCAGGAACGATCAAAAAATAGGTGTAAAGGAGTGATTGTATCTCAATTTTGCATATTTATTGTCACATTTGCACATTTATCCTCGATCATTCTCTATTTATTTTGCTATTTAACCCTCTTTTTGTTTATGGTGTGTAGGTATTTTATAAAAGAAGATAAGAGTAGGAGAAGTTTCTAATCTATCCAAATACCTATCTAAATTTGGATTTCAAATTAAATCAATTTGAAATAAATAGGAAGAGAAGGATAGAAGAGATTATCCCTATACTAATTCAGAGATAAAAGAGAACATCAATTCAAATCAGGTTGCTTGAGCTCCAAGTCAAAGATAAAGGGAGAAAATTCAAATTTAAACTCAGATTAAGAGATAACTTGATTCTAAGTTATCTTGGAAAGGATGATATTTTAAAATCTAGAATTTAAATGAGGATTCAGAGGATAGATCTCCACGTCGATGGACGAGAAGAAGCCACACACCAAAATGCAGGCCCAGACTCCCCTGTTTTACTGTGGAAATGTGGCCCGCGTTTCCACGGCTATCCCTTGGCGCTTGGCGTGGCGGTTGCGTGTACAAGTTTTAGTGGGACTCTAGTTCCTAGTTTCCCTATAAATACCACCCCAGAGTTAGAGTAGAGGGTATGTCGATCTAATCTTGAGATCTAACTTAGGATTTTTTTAGTTTCTTCTCTATTGTAGTTCCTAGTTTTAGTTGGAGAGAAAGATTTGCAAAGAAAAAGAGAGCGCTTGTAATTGATGGTGACAACTTCAATAAAGGTTTCTTTATTCTTCTTTTCAATTTTCTTTTCATTAATATTTAATTACTTTTTTTATTTGCTTTCTTTATTTGCTTTCTTTATATGCTTTCTTTACATGCTTTCTTAGTTTAATCTCAGTCATGAGTAGCTAGATCTTTCTCCTATTGCTTTCTAATATATGCCACCATCATAACTATGTTTAGTAATTAAACCTCATTAAATCATATGCATGTTTAAATCTTAGAATAATCTTGAAAGCACATGAGGATGGGAACTAGGTCAATTATTTGTTAGCACTTCTTAAATATTTTTCTTAATCTGCGTTTGATAAAAATCTTGATATTTGAATGTTAAACCTTAATTAGTGTTATTTCAAATAGGGTTAAGATTTTCTATTACTTTCTAATGATTTTTCTTACTTACGTGATTGAGTTAGAACCTGCACAGAAAAATGCAGAATTTCAGAACTTTATAACAGCAGTGCAAGGTACTCAATGCTACCGTAATAACAAGTGCTATGCGGGTCGTCATCCTCATTGAGGGACTACCGATGGAAGCTTTTGCAGATTCTCTTTTAAATCACTTAAAATGGTTAAAGCTCTTCGCTTAGTTCTTGAAAAGGAAAAGAAAATTAAGTTATGTTAGATTGTGAAAATGATAAATAGAAGGAGATGGTGATTTTGTACAAAGAAAGTAAAAAATAATAGTGATTTGGTGATGGAGGTGAACTAAACTAAAGATTAAAAGAAAGAAAGAAAACCTAAAAGAAAGGCTTGCCTTTTTCTGGCTGATGACTTACCTGGAATCCTTGCATGTTTACCTTGATCTGGAGGCGATCAGCGCTTAACTTATAAGATTAACTCAGTTCCAATTCATATTACATCATCAAGGCTTCTTCGAGCAAGCATGAAATGATACAAACATAGGGAAGAATCCATCATCATGAGCTATCGATGGCACTCGCTAAGACAAGAAAATACCGATGCTATTTGGCTCACTTGGACTATCATCAAAATCGAAAGAGCAAGAGTAGAAAGAAGAAAAAGAAAATGAAAATAAAGAACATAAAAAAGTTATTTTTTTATTGCTTGCAGAAACGATGGAAGAAAGAAGGAGGTTACATCGGTGTCACTCTCAACATAAATCTCTCTCTCTTACTTACATGAATCTTAGTCTAACTTATGCTTACAAAGAAATAAAAATTACATAAAATGAAAATAAAAAACTACACTAAAAAGAATGAAAAACTGGACTAAGAATCTATATTTGCTTCTCATTCTCATTTGCCTTTTAGATTGCAAGTATTTATAGGAGAAATACAGAGGATAGAAGAGTATGAAGACAGGGAAAGCTAACTATTTCTGAATTTGAATCCTCCCCTTATCTCCAAACTTGATTTGATGTAGATATTTAGTTCTGATCTGCAACTTGTTGGCGTGTTGATTGCTGAATATAACTTATCAAATGAAAGAATTAGAAATAGTGATCAACTTAATAATTGTAGATCTTTAAGTTGTCTCTCTGGATCATCTTGAATCATTAGATTTGAGTTTTGGTAGCGAAAGTTATGATTCAAATACCAAAATATATCCAATTAAAATTTTAGTCAAAATTGCTTCATTTCATCCGTTGATCTTCTCTCTATCAATTTATCCCTTTGAATTTTGATATTGGACTCTGTATTTGATATCATCCTCAGTTGATCTTTAGCAAACCAAAATGGATTTATAAAAAAGAATTAGAAATAGTGATCAACTTAATAATTGTAGATCTTTACGTTGTCTCTCTGGGTCATCTTGAATCATCAGATTTGAGTTTCGGTAGCGAAACTTATGATTCAAATACCAAAATATATCCAATCAAAATTTGAGTCAAAATTGCTTCATTTCATCTGTTGATCTTCTCTCTATCAATTTATCCGTTTGAATTTTAATATTGGGCTCTGTATTTGATGTCATCCTCAGTTAATCTTTAGCAAACCAAAATGGATTTATAAAAATCCAAATTTTACCAGTTTCCATTTGGTGTCATCTTTCTGATTTGCTCTAATATTCAGTTGAACATTTGCTCAATCCTTGATTTATTCTAACTAGATATAGGATCATCCTCATCTAACCAAATAGATCCATTTAAATGTGATTTTAACTGGTATTTATTTAGTTTAATCCTCTTTCTCTTCATGATTATCTTCTGCAAAATAGACATTTATGATAAGAAAATTAACAGATTTATTACACGATAAATATAGGAGTGCAATGAAAAGAATGCAAAATATGTGTACGATCACACTCCCACACCTATCTTTTGCTCATCCTCTAGCAAAACAATAAAACTAAACCAAAGATTATTAGACCACTTTTGCAGGTTACACGATTACACTGAGCATGTGCAACAAGCCATTAAACCTCTAGGTTTCCCCCAGAGGACGAGTTTTGTCTCGTGAGGGTTTTAAGTAGATTACACCTACAAAATTCATAACGAAAGAGAAACAAAGTATTAGTATTTTGAAAACAGATTTTGAAAGAAAAAAATATTTGAAGTATTGTTGTAAGAATTAAGCAATCTATAAGTTATAAGAAAACTGAAATTTTCATTCCTAAACCTAATCTTTATTCAAAAACTTGTTATCAATCAAGGCAAGGAGTCAAACTGTATTTCTCATTTAGTCTATTATTTTATTCTAAGTTAATCTTGATTTTTACTTTGATGATATATGCATGCTTTATACACTTACACACTTAGGGTTCAAAAACGAAAGATTCTTATGCCATATTTAAAAAAAAAGAAAAAATAAAATCAAAATTTTGATTTGCTTCCTAACCTTAGAAATCAAACAAATAATCTTATTATGACCAAGTATAAGAAATCCTAATTATGATTCTCCTATTCCTTAGAATTGACTTAATTTCTTACAAAGAATATGTCAAAATATTGTTTTTATTTTCAAAAAGTTTTTAAAAGTAAAGAAGATGTTAATATTTTTTTAATAAAAGGAAAACCTAAGTTATTTTAGAACCCTCCCCTGCACCTATGTCATTATCCTCAATGTATGAATTAATGCATAGATGTATGAAAAAAAAAAGAAAGGGAAGGAAAATATTACCTTAAGGCGGTGATTCCGGTGGTGGTCTGATTGGGTCAAGCGTTGCTACCTAATCAAGATAATGTAGTGGTTCACAAAACCCACCTTTATTGATCTCTTTTCTATTTACAAATTTACAGTCCCCAATATGAATAGGATCATGAAAGATCCTATCATGAAACTTATTCCCTTTACATGACCAATCTTGAAAAATCAACACGGAGTCATCATGGTCTATACTTATGTCCAACAAAAGAATGTGACTTAGTGGAATGGTTGACTTGGACTCAAGTATGATACGTTCAAGAACTAATACTAACTCAGGAAAATCAACTTTGGGTTTGAGAGTTAGTTTTGGTTCAAGAGTTGAGTCCAAATTTAAGAATTGAAATTCACATTCTTTTTCCATCAATGAAATATGACTATCTAAAATTGGTGATTCCATTTTTACATCTATGGGTATGAGAATAAATTTTGACTCGGGAAATTGGTCTAAATTGGGAGAGTATACTAGAGTCAATATAGATTCGAAGATGGAAACTGAATCACAAAGTTGTGGATCGAGTTCACATTCATAATCAAGTTCAATCTCATTAAAATGGAAACTTGCCAATTCGTCCATGGGTTGATTTGGTCAGGTTCAAGGTTTTGCTGTGAAATTGAATCTTGGTCAAAGTCTTTAAGATCTCATAATTCTTGATTTTCATCAATATTGATAGAAGTGTCAAAAATAGTCAAAGATTAGGTAGGGAGAGTTTCCTTATTCCAACGCATGTTTTCCATTCTACTAAGTCTTGCTTCTACCATATTGAGTGAATCATTTTGGAATTGAATCATGAACTCTATATTCTTTTCTATGTCAGTATGTTCTTCTTGAAAAATAAAGTAAAGATCTGTGACTTGAAAATTTTGACGGGATTTTGAGTCTTCTAAAATTTGAATAGATCGCTCAAGCTCGTCTAAGGCTTCCAGCCTCTTTTTTCAGTCAATTGATTCTTCTAATGGTTATTCAGGAGAAGGATTATATGAAGCTGGATGTTGATAAGGTGGTTGACAATATGACTCGGGAAAGTTGTATCCCTATTGAGTCTATGAAGAGTAGTGATGATTATTCCAGTCTTTTTCATTGTATTGGGACTGGGGCATGTATTGATTCGGATAAGACCAATCCGGCACACTAGGTTGATTAAATTTATAATATCCCAGGTTGGTAATATCTGAAAAAGGGGTCGGGGTGTAACATGGATTACCATTAAAATTGAAAAAATTATTTTTATAAGTTATATCACACAAGAATTATCAAAATCAAATAAAAAACCTATATGAGTCCGAGATGTCTCTAGGGCCAGCGTCTACTCAGTTTTAGTTAGGCTTAGGTTAGTGAGTGAGGAAATTGTTTGTGGGCTAAGAGAGGGTAATGACTTTCCCACCTTATCTTATTTATAGGACAAGCCCATAAATCAATTTAGTGCAATGTGTACATGAAAAGCAACACTTAAGAAATGTAAACAATTCAAAAGTGTTCCTATAACTACATGCTATGCACTCGTACCCTTACTCCAGCACTCTTCAATAATAATGTAAAATGTAAACAATATAGACACGTGCCTAAATGAAAAGTCTAAACCATTTTTAGTATTTAACAAACATCATTTTACTGTTGAGGTTGGAAAGTATGCACAGTGAGTTAATCAAGAAAATAAATAGCTACAGAAATTTAGCTTTGCAATTCAGCTAACATGCAAAGATACAGGTAAGTAGTTCACTCAGATTGTCACTGAGATGTAGTATATCTGATGGCTTCTGGCTCTGCTTTATTAAGCAGAGTCCAGGGCCACTTATATGTCTAATGCAGCAAAAATCTCCTTGATATCTATCACTGTACATCAAGAACAAAGAAGAAAGTTAAGCAAAAATATAAACTTAAAATGAGAATTTCTTACCGTTCTCAGCGACAACGGCGCCAAAATTTGATTGAGTTAGAACCTGCACAGAAAAATATAGAATTTCAGAACTTTATAACTGTGGTGCAAGATACTCAATGCTACCGCAATAGCAAGTGGCTATGCGGGTCGTGATCTTCAAGAAGGGACTAGTGATGGAAGCTTTTGCAAGTTCTCTTTTAAGTCACTTAAAATGGTTAAAGCTCTTCTCTTAGTTCTTAAAAAGAAAAAGAAAATTAAGTTATGTTAGATTGTGAAAATGGTAGATAGAAGGAGATGGTGATTTTGTACAAAGAAAGTAAAAAATAGTAGAGATTTGGTGATGGAGGTTATCTAAACTAAAGATTAAAAGAAAGAAAGAAAACCTAAAAGAAATGCTTACCTTTTTGGTTGATTACTTACCTGGAATCTTTGCATGTTTACCTTGATCTGGAGGCCATCAACGCATAACTTATAAGATTTACTCAGTCCCAATTCATATTACATCATCAAGGCTTCTTCGAGTAAGTGTGAAATGATACAAAACATAGGGAAGAATCCATCGTCATGAGCTATCGATGGACTTGCTAAGACAAGATAAAACCGATGCTATATGACTCACTTGAACTATCATCAAAACCGAAAGAGGAAGATTAGAAAGAAGAAGAAGACGAAAATAAAGAACATAAAAAAGTTACCTCTTTATTGCTTGCAGAAATGATGGAAGAAAGGAGGAGGTTACATCCGTGTCACTCTCAACATAAATCTCTCTCTCTCTCTCTCTCTCTCTCTCTCTTATTTACATGAATTTTAGTCTAACCTATGTTTACAAAGAAATAAAAATTACATAAAATGAAAATAAAAACCTACACTAAGAAGAATGAAAAACTAGCCTAAGAATCTATCTTTACTTCTCGTTCTCATTTGCATTTGAGATTGCAAGTATTTATAAGAAAAATGCAGAGGGTAGAGGAGTATGAAGATCGAAGAAGCTGGCTATTTCTGAATTTGAATCCTCCTCTTGTCTCCAAATTTGATTTGATGTGTATATTCAGTTCTGATCTGCAACTTGTTCGTATGTTAATTGCTAAATATAACTTATCAAATGACAGAATTAGAAATAGTGATCAACTTAAACATTGTAGCGCTTTACATTTTCTTTCTGGATCATCTTGAATCATTAGATTTGAGTTTTGATAGTGAATGTTATGATTCAAATACTAAAATGTATCCAGTCAGAATCTAAGTCAAAATTTCTTCCTCTCATCCGTTATCTTTTCTCTATCTATTTATCCCTTTGGATTTTAAATTTGGACTCTGTATTTGATGTTATCCTTAGTTGATATTTAGCAAACCAAAATGAATTTATAAAAAACCGAATTTTACCGGTTTCTATTTGGTGTTATCTTTCTGATTTGCTCTGATCTTCAGCTGAACGTTTGCTCCAATCCTTGATTTATTCTAACTAGATATGGGATCATCCTCAATTAATCAAATAGATCCAGTTAAATCTGATTTCAACTGGTATTTATTTAGTTTAATCCTCTTTCTCTTCATGATTATTTCTGCAAAATAGACATTTAAGATAAGCAAATTAGAAGATTTATTACGCGATAAATGTAGAAATGTAATGAAAAGAATGCAAAATATGAGTACGTTTCATGTTAGCTTTAAAGTGAAGATTCTATTTATTAAATATTAGCATGTTATGGTAGTTGATTATTAGTAAGCAGTGAAATTTTCTTTTAGATCAAAATAATTCTATATCCAAATACAATTCTTTCCTTCTATTTTCTTATTTTCTAATTTCTTAAACAGAGAAGCAATCAATGAAGACAATAGTATCGAAAACTTTCATTGCATCTCTCCCTGAGGATCGACCCGCATAGACCGCGAATATATTGCGAAAGATAGAGACACGCCTTCATCCAAATAATATCCTTTTAACTCTTAACTTTATCTCTGTTTTTTTTTTTAATCAGATATACATGATTTAGTTCATTATGCATGTTCTTTTCATGTTTTAGCATAATTTTTTTTGCATGACTTGAATATACTTTAATGTATAAATTGGTATCACTTTCAATTGGTATCATCACTTTTCAAAGTTTATGCATTAGTTTTGTGATTGTTCCAAAAAGAGGGAGAACTTTTTTATATTTAAATTTTAATTGGTATGTTATTTCTTATTTTTTGAGAAAATATTTTAGTAGCTCATATTTTCAATTAGTATCAATTATCAC
The DNA here is from genome assembly GCA_038442645.1 of Agave tequilana. Taxonomy (NCBI): domain Eukaryota; kingdom Viridiplantae; phylum Streptophyta; class Magnoliopsida; order Asparagales; family Asparagaceae; genus Agave; species Agave tequilana. Next base: position 49,661 of record JAVJIF010012494.1, read on the forward strand.
AATTGGTATCTACTTTTCAAAATTGTTTAGAATTTCAAAATTGGTATCATGGGCTTTCACTTTCTATTCAATTAGTATCATGTTTTTTGGTATTAAAATTATTTTGCAAACTAGTATCTATGTTGGTTTCAAAATTATTTTCAATTTTCAATTGGTATTTTTAGTTTTCCAATTGGTATTCTTGTTTATTTTATAATTTGGATCTTACAATTATTATCCTTTCAATTGGCATTCTTGTTTTGTTTTTGCAAATGGTATATTAGAAAATCAAAATTTCATTTTTATTTCAAAATTTGTTTTGATATTTTTTGCCTATATGCAAGAGGAGTTAAGTTAAAGTCTCCTCTATATATAAACTTATGATGAGTGTACTGTATAAGGAAGAGCTTGACCTCTCTTTTCTATATCATACACGTGTGTTGTAACACCTTATCTCTGGAATACGTACCCAGAAACGTATTCTAATTTTTCAGCATATTTTCTAATTTCTTGTTTTTATTTATACTCATATAGCAATACTTCTTGATTTGACCAATTTCAGTTTCAACCACTGTTTAACAATATTTGAGATTTTTCATGATTTTTCAGAATTTTTCTAAATTATTTCTATAAAATCTAAAAATCGGTATTAATCGATACCGCCAATTAATTCTCAGAATTTTTAAATTATAAATGGAGTCAAATTTCTTGAAATCGCTTTCATATTTTATTTAGAATATATTTACTATCTTAAAGCATTTTTTGAAATTTTTCTGAATTTATCAAAATCTAATTTCACCTTGACCCTCAGCGTAACATTCTTTATTTTGAGAATTTTTGGGGAGATTTCTGAAATACTTGATTTTCAGGCATTTTCAGACTTTTTCCGAAAAATTTACGCATCCGCTACTAAACCCGGGGATTCCACCATTCAATTTTTGTCTAATATTTCTTCTAATTCTTTTTTTCCCTTTTCCTATTTCTTTTCCTTTTTCCTTCCTTTTCCTTCCAACAACTTCTAAACACTTCTATTTCTCCAACATTCTACTATATTCCACAAAAATATCTCCTCCAAAATATCCCAATCCACTCATCACTCCTCTCCCATCACCAAGGCCGGCCAAGCCTCCTCACCCCTTCACTATTTCACAAAAACACCCTAACCCTAATCCTTTCCCTTCTCCTTTAAACTCCAATTCTAAAACAACTCTATTTCCTTCTCCTTTCACCTTCTTACCTCCATCAAAACCCTAAAACCACCAACTCCTCCTTCATATTCACTACAACTATAACAACAACAACACCTACAGCACCTCACCATCATCTTCTTCCTCCTCCATCTCCATTTAATCCACCATAATCTCCAAAACTCTATCAAAATTCCACCATCTCCTTTACCTTCTCCAAAATAACCACCACCAACAAATCCTTCCACCAAACTACCCCACTCCATCTCCACCTAGACTGCCACCACCCTAAGCCTAGGGCCGGCCCCCTCTACTCGTGCGACGTCTCCAGCGACCATTCCGACAACTATTCAAGCGACAACTTCACCATCTTCAATAACATCACCACGACCACAATACCACATCCATCACCCCTATTTCAACCTCCAACATCACCATCATCATTACCTCCTTCAACTTCCTTTTCATTTCACCTTCAAAATCCAACTCCTCCAAACACCACCAATTAGGAAACATCATCTCCATCACTACTCTCTTCCACTCTCCTTATCCTCTCTCCCCTAGGTCGGCTACCTCCTTAGCCTCCCTAGGAGGCCGGCACACCTCCCTAGAACCGGCGACCACCAAGGGGCCAAGTCCCCCTTTCCTTCTTTCGCTTCGTGTGTTTCCCCACTTGGGTGCGCGGAGTTTAGGAATTTGTATTTTAGGTGAGCGACTTTCCTCTCAAAATTGGGCTTGCATTGGATTTTTTATTGTGTTATATTGTGTATCACTCCGGTGTGATTGTACGAGGGTGGATGTGTTGTATTCTGTGGACATGTCTTGGCTTGTATCGGACTTATATACTGTAATGCTAGAAATAATACAGATGGTATCATATTTATGCATGTGTGGTACTAACAGTGCAGGTACCCTTGTATCGACTTCGGATTTTCGCCCACTCTCAGACTAGCTATCCAATTGGTCTAGGCCTTGCACACTTGTGAGTTTCGTGATAGCCCGAGAGTGCGCTTAGACCCTGGGCGTACTCTATCCTGTGGGCTCTCGCCCATTTTCTCAAAAGAGGAGTGTTCTTAGACTGTAAGTCTCTAATGCTCCGCCTGGTAGGCATGCTTAGCGCTCAGTGCTTTGTCACTAGACTCGCCTAGGCGAACTCTATCAGATTTTAGACTTGCATTTTAAGTCGAGCCATTCTGGTAGCTCCACCAAGCGCTTTAGTAATTGAACACTGTTTGCTGTCCATATCTCTAACTTTGTTTAGCTCCACTTGGATGTTCACTTGCTTGCTAACTACCTGCATTGACAGTTATATCTACTATTACTTGCCATGCTATCACCTGACCTCTGACATGTTATCACCTGACACCTAATTACTATTACCTACCATCCAACATGTCATACCTGGCTTATAATTATTATTTACGAGAATGTTAACCTAATCTCTTAATAGTACTCATGTACACCTGATATTCCTGTCATGCTCCTACACATTTCTGTAATTAGATAATTACCTAATAAATCCCAAAAAAGAACAACTTACATTGGGTCAGGGGAAACTTGCGGATATCAATATATGTTCGTGTTTACAATGATATTAGAAGTATTGTGCAACTAAATCTTTCGGTTCGACCTGAGGGCCTCTAGGTGACCAAGGGGAGTGCTGGCTCCCTACATCATGGTACCATCTTGAAAGGGCATACAATAAGACTCTTATGTAGGCCTTGCGGCCGATTTCGTACATCAGCAAGGGAACGTCATGGACCGTGGTCCCGGGCATATGACCCACTGGAAACATTGTTCCTGGATACCCCCATTAGTTTTCAATAACAGCCTCGATTTACTCAAATGTCAATGTATGTGTGTTGGGACACTGTTACACATACCTAGACATATGGGTATGGCGAGTAATAAGAATAAATATTAAGAACAATAATAAATGATTTATTCATGCTCAATCAATTTTATCAGTTTTATACCTTTGTCGCATACTTATTATGTCTGTACTCACAACATAGCTTTTGATGCATGCTTATTGATTTAGATTTATCGATGCACTGTATTAATCTTTGCACGCCATTTGGCATTCACCTAGCTACTCGTTGGGGGGTTTCTGACTCCCCTGGACTTAAATGTTTAGATTCTGAAGCTTGAATTGAAGTGGAGCCTCTCGCTAAAGATCAAGCTTATCTTTTAGAGCAGGCTGACTAATCCTAGATTTTTTTTGTTCCTGACTCTTCTGACTAGCTCGCGGGATTCCCTCGCAGCTCGTGAGCACCTTTTGCACTGTACATGTTGTAAATCTTACTTTTGTATCTAGCAAGTGATGTATAGTACCTGTAATATTATCTCACGCTCTGTAATAACTTTGTAAGTTGTACTCATTATGTTAGAATGTATATACACCACGTACCTCCGTACTCTGATTCTGGTCTGTACTGATTCTTAATGTATATATGTGAGGATATTTTCATCCTGCATATATACGTCGCAGTAGCGTCTTCTTATTCGTCAGGCCGGGGCATTACAAAGTGGTATCAGAGCCTAGGCTCTTACACCTACAGTACAACTAATCAACAAATTAATGGGATATTAATTTGCAATTGGAATGCATGAGTCTCGGTTATACAATCCAACTACAATGTACAAAGTGATCTATTCCTTCCTGATACTCCTTTCCTTGATTCCTAAATTCTATCTATCTTTTCACTTTCCAGTTTTCAGTCATCTTTTACAAATATAGATATAGGTAGAAGGATGAGTCGTAACAGCTCCGGATAATCACAGAATGGACCCACATGAGAGAATGCAGATATTCTGAGGGTTATTCATAATATCATGAAAAATCAATAGAAGTATACAGAACTCTTTCGGTAAGAATTAATAGTAGCTCCTAAAAAACAAAGGTCAGGAAACATATCAGACTTCAGACGGTTGCAGCTGATAATATTTACAGGAGGAGAGAGATCACTTGATGTTGTACAATGGATGATTGACGTCACAGATCTTTTGAAAGCGGCATGGGTCCCAGAGGAGGACCAGGTAGAGGTTGCTAAGATTCAACTGAAAGATATAGTTAGAACCTGGTGGCTAGCCAAAAAAGTAAGACTGGATAAACCCATCACTTGGGACCAGTTCTCAAAAAGCTTTTATGATAGGTTCTTCCCTGCCACAGCTTAGAAGGAGATGGAAAAAAATTTATCCGACTTCAGCAGTGGAATCGATCTATCGACGAGTATGCTGCTGAATTCTTAAGGCTAAGTCATTTTGCTCAGTATATGGTAGTTGACGAAGAGAAGCAGGCAAGCAGATTTTAGCAGGGATTGCAAATCGATATTCAAGTACTCTTGATTCCCCAATAGTTAAAAACATATTCCTAGGTCCTTACTATAGCTCAGGAATGGAGCAAGGACTGAAAAAAAGAATCTTAATCAGATGAGGAACTAGGCCATGAAGAGGCCATTTCAACAATTTGGCAGAGGAGGTCCAGTTAGAGCTACAAGAGGAGAGTCACGATGGCCAGATGACCATTTCGACCAGCCCGTCTTTAGATAACTCAACCACTCCCTATATGTGCTTATTGCCAGAAGGCAGTCACAGTAAACAGGAGTGTCAATGGTAAATGGATTGTGCCTGATTTGCGGCTCAAGTGACCACACAATAGAAAGTTGTCCCCATAAGAGAATGGGGATAATAAATCAGACTTTACCAGCACCTCCAACACCCATTGGATAGAGGAACCTAGGACCAGTGGTTAGGAGGGCCCCTCTCCCTCCATGACAACAGATTTTCTGTCCAGTCCAAAGGGGAACCAGAAGTGCAACAAGTTGGGGCAAACCTACAACTTAACAGTGGAAGAGGCCGAAACTTCTGAAGAGGTGAGAACAGGTAAGATCACAGTACACTCCATACCTGTTCTAGCTTTTTTTGATTCTGATGCTTCTTTTTGTTACGTATCAGATAGTTTTACTACTTTGCATTCTATACCTGTTGAATGTTTAGACAACCAGTGAGAAATTAGCACCGGTAATGGGGTAGTCATCTCCAATAGATATTATAAAATTTGCATAATAAAACTATGTAACAGGAAATTATCAGTAGATATGCTCATACTAAATACTAGAGGGTACGACGTGATCTTAGGCATGACCTGGCTCAGTAGATACCATATGGTTATTGATGGTCGGAACAAGAAAGTTATTTTTAGAATACTACTTTAGCCTGAATTCTAATAAAACAGAGAATATAAGTCTGCCAAGGAAAAAAGACAGTCAGTAAATGCCACTGCTGAGATTAAAAAAGAGGGAGTATCGGGTTGGAATGAATTCCCGATGTATTTAAAGAGATCTCAGGACTTTCACCTGACAGAGTAGTTGAGTTCTCCATCATACTATTCTGGGTACAGTTCCGATATCTAAAGCTCTATACATGATGGCACCCACTGAGTTAGAGATTCTAAAGAAGCAGCTGCAGGAATATTCTAACAAGGGATTGATTAAATTGAGTACTTCACTGTGGGAAGTTCCAATGTTATTAGCCAATAAGAAAGATGGTGGTAAGCGGTTGTGTATAGACTACAAGGAGTTAAACAGAGTTACCGTCAAGAATAAGTATCCCTTATCAAAAATTTATGACCTTTTTGATTAACTCCATGGGGCTCGAGTATTTTCCAAGTTAGATTTATAGTCAGGTTATCATTAGCTAAAGGTGAAGAAAGAGGCTATTCAGAAGACAACATTCAGAACTCGCTATGGTCATAATGAGTTTCTTGTCATGCCCTACGGAGTGACCAATGCTCCAGCGGTCTTTATGGATTTGATGAACTGAGTTTTCTCGTCATATTTGGATCAGTTTGTTGTTGTATTTGTCGACAATAGTTTGATATATTCCAAGAGTGATAGGGAACATGCAGAACACTTAAGGATAGTATTGCGACTCTCCACCGGGAACAGCTTCATGCTAAACTGAGCAAGTGTGAGTTCTGGTTAGACTGTATAGCTTTCTTGGATCATATGATTTCGAAAGAAGGAGTTTCAGTTCACCCCAATAAGATCCAAGCAGTAAAGACTGGCCAATTCTAAGGACAGTAACAAAAATTAAAAGCTTTATTGGACTAGCTGGATATTACAGAAGATTTGTCTAGGAATTCTCTAAAATCACAGCCCCATTAACAACGCTAACCAGAAAGGAAAAAATATATAGACAGAAGAATGTACTACAACCTTTGACCAGCTAAAGAAGAGATTAATTACAACACCAATCTTGAAGACTCCCTTAAGGACAGGAGGGATGGTTATATATAGTAATGTATTCGGAAAGGGCCTAATATGTATATTGATGCAGCATGATCGTGTCATAACTTATGTATCCAGGCAATTGAAGCCACATGAGAGAAATTACCCAACCTATGGCTTAAAGTTGGTAGCGGTAATATTCACATTGAAGATCTGGAGACATTATCTTCTGGGGGACAAAGTATTAATTTATACTGGTCACAAGAGTCTTGCCTTAAGTATATTTTCACATAGAAAGAATTAAACTGAGGTGGTGCCTTGAACTAATGACAGACTATGACATAGAGTTGCAGTATCATCCTGGAAAGGTCAATACAGTACCAGATGCCTTGAGCAGAAAACTAGAGAATAAAGGACTAGTACAACATACCCAAAAGAAGGAATTGCTTCAGGAGATCATTAAATTAGACTTAATGCTAGTACAAGGAACTGATAAGTCAGATCAGTTAATAACTTTTCAGATTCAGCCAACAATGATAGATGACATTAAAGAAGAACAAATAGAAGACCCCAAATTATAGAATTCAGAGCTCAAGTAGAAACTGGACTAAGGACTGATGTCCATATTCATTCAGATGGTGCATTTTATTTTGGTAACAGAATCTGTGTACCACAAGGGAAAGTTCGATAGAAAATCTTGGTAGCAACTCACATTTCTTCTTATTCCGTACATCTAGGAAGAACTAAAATGTACCAAGACTTGAAACAAAACTTCTAGTGGAATGCTATGAAGAGAGAGATTGTCTAGTATGTGGCCAAGTGCTTGGTTTGCTAGCAAATAAAAATAGAATATCAGAGAACAGCTAGACTTCTACAGCCATTACCGATACCCGAATGGAAGAGGGAACACATCACTATGAATTTTATCACAGCTCTACCCCACAGCCCTAAAGGTAACAATGCAGTATGGGCACTCATCGACCGCCTCACAAAATTGGCTCACTTCTTACCATTTTGAGTAGGTTAATCAGTAGAAGTTCTTGCAGATAAATATATTAAGGAAATAGTTCGTCTGCAAGGAGTTCTAGGAAAAATCGTGTCAGGTAGATGATTGAGATCTTACCTGCATACAAGAATACAGAATTTCAGAACTTAAGAATAAAAAGTGCAAGGTGCTCAATACTACTGCGATACCAAGTGGCTATGCGGGTCGTGATCCACAAGGAGAGACTAGCGATGGAAGCTTTTTAGTAAGTTCTCTTTTATGCTATAATCAATGGTTAAAGATCTTCTTTTAGTTCTTGAAAAGAAAAATAAAAATAAGTTATAGTCAAGTTAAGAAGAGAAAGTGGTAGAATGAGATGGTGGAGAAAATAAAAAATGAATTTATACAAAGAAATTAAAAAGAGTGATAAAAGAGTTGGGAGAATGTGGTGTTGATGATCTAAACTAAAAGTTAAAAGAAAAGAAACTAAAAATTACTTACCTCTTTAGTGCTCATATACCTTGGATCTGTAGCTACAACTTACCTAGTCTTTGAAGGTGATCAAGCATGGCGTGTAGGATCTTCCCCATTCCCGATCTATACTATGAATAAAAAGGCAAGCTAAACTACTAAAGAATGGTTGTTCATCACCATAGGCCATCAAGGGCACTTACAAAGGCAAAGCAGTCTCGAAGCTATCGGATTCACTTGGCTTGCAACACATCAGAGGAAAGTAAATGAAAATAAGAGTAAAGAAGTGAAAGAAACTTTAATTCGATTCAAATAATAATGAAAGAAAAGACTTACTTATACCAGTGTCACCCTCAGTACGAGCTTGCTTTTATTCCTCCTTGAAACTCGTCTCTCCTCTCAGTTACATAAAGAAAAGTAAAAATTACATAAAAGAAAAAATAAAAACCTACACTAAAAAGAATGAAAAATTGTCTTAAAATCTATCTCTTCTTCCTTGTTTCCTGTAGTCTCAGAAAACCCAGTATATATAGGTAAAAACCCAACAGAGGAGAGCGTACGAAGATAGAGGGAGCAAATTCTCCCCCAATAGAATCAAACAAGCCACGGATCAGCGGCTTTAGCCGTATTTTTGCGGCCTGGGTGTAGCCAGGTGGCCACACCCGGGGGGTGGTACTCCTTTGTTTCGCGATATGATTTTATCTCTCGTTGGATTTGCAGTTTTGGGTCCTGGATTTGACGAAACTGTTGGCCCAGAGGCCTTCCACTCTAATTTTGATGATGATTAACTCATGTAGTTATGTGTACTAATAATTTTGTGATTTTAGTTTCAGATCATTAATCAAGTTATTAGTAGGTGATTAGCTTCAACAAGATGATTTGAAAGCTTTCACATGTTGATTCAAGAGCCCGAGCGTCAAAGATCATATATAGCACTTGCTCGGTGGATCAAGGAGTTTTGGATCGAGTCTCTACAAGAAGACATCGATACCATAGTTTAGTTTTGTGTTTAGATCCAAATTGTAAATATTAGAATAGTATGATATGCTCAAGTTCACAACACACACGTTTCATATTTTGAATATTGGTTTTCGATTTTTCCGTTTTTGGGTTAACCGATCTTGGTTTCATGAATAGAAAGATTAAAAACAAGTTTACATGGTTTAATGTATATTAGATTTGTTCTATATACATGCATGCTTAACTTCTTAGACAAACTTAGTTTTGACTTACTTATTCATGTGTTTTATGTTTTGGTATTTTTAACAAAACATATTTTGGAATTAAGGTCAAAAACATGGATATATATATATTTCATGTATATAGGATTATATCCATATACATCATGCCTAATTGTTGTTTAATACCATATTTTTGTAATTGGATAAGTTTTGGACAAAACGTATTTTCTTTTCAAAAATCCAAGTTTTAGAAAATACAGTTTTTGATTTTTGGTAAAAATGTTAAAACACAAAAATAGTCTCATATGCTTGATATTTGAATTGTAATGTTTATCACATGTTTATATATCAATGCAAAATGTTAAAACTATTTTGGGGATTTTTTTTAGAAGAGATAAAAGATTTTTAGAAATATTTTTTAAACCCAGTTTCTGATCCAGACTGTGGCTGACAGGCCAGGTCGGTCGACCGCAACGGTCGACCGAACCAAGGGCCAGTCGACCGTTGCGATCGACTGACGTGCACAGCCTTGTGCACGTTTGGCAGACACAGGGTCGGTCGGCCGGTCGGCCGACCGGATCAGAGAGCCTTGCTCTCTGTATCTGGGCGGTCGGCCGGAACAGAGAAGTCTGCTCTCTGTATCTAGGCGGTCGGCCGGGCGGTCGACCGGGTTTGCCCAACGGTCATATTTATGACCGTTGGCGGTCGACCGGCCGGTCGACTGCCAGCCTGTCAGGCTGCCAGATCAGCCTAAACGACTAGTTTTCTGTTTGGGCTATAAATACCCCATTGAAGAGAGGTTTTCTCTAAGATTTTGAGTGCTAATTTTTCTTGACTCTCTAGTGTTTTCACAGCAATCAAAAGAAGTTTTTGGGCTTTAAATCGATCAATCTATTTGGTGTTTTTGCTAGGGTTTGGAAAATCAAGAAAAGGGTTTTTAGGAAAAGTGTTTGATTCAATTTCTTCATCTTGGTTTCTAGTTTCTCCCAAAGATTTTCTTTGAGTTTTTGATTTCCATTCCTTTGGTTTTCTCCACACTTGAGTTGCATCTACTATCTTACTCTATAGGATCTTTGTGTGGGAAAAGAAATTGTTTGTGGTTGTTGTTTAGACCACCAAGTTGTAAACCCTTCATTTGCTTGACTTTGTGCCTTTCCCTCATTGTGTTGAGGAGGTTGTGCATTTGGGTTGTATCCCTCAAGTTGTGAGGTGATCCTTGTGTAGCTTTGTGCTAATCCCTCAAGTTGTGAGGTGATTGTTTGTTGGCTTGGAGTTGTGCCTCAAGGAGGAGGTTGTGTTTGTAAGGAGAGGAGTTGGGTACTCCTTGTGATTGTAATGCCCCAATCCTCGGTGGAGGTTCCCTTTGTGGGAGTCTTTTGTGGACAAGCTAGTGGACTTAAAATCCTTCTGGGTGAAGGCAGGGATGTAGAGCTGGGTGCTCGAACCTCGAAATATATCTTGTTGTTTGCGCTTGATCCCTTGGCTCTTACTCTCTCTATATTGTGCCTTGCATCTATTCATATTGTTCATTCATAGTTATTTGCATGGCTTGTTTGGTGTGCATCTCTTGTTAATTGCAATTAGTTTTTAAATTCCGCATTAGGTTCATTAGATTAGCATTATCACCTATTCACCCCCCCTCTAGGTGATTTCAGAAACCTCATTTGATCTTCGGCTTTAATCAATTGATTTGTAAAGATCTTGTTTAATTTCTTATTCAACTGGTTTTATCTTCACGGATTCGCCCTAATTTTTCCTGATCTTTTATTTGAATTAATTCTGAATTAAATCAGAATTTTGATGGACTTTGGGCTCGTTTCTCTTTCCTCTCCATTAGTAATGGGGCCTGCATATAAATTAGACAATAAATAGGATTAAAAATAGAGTTTATTATATAATAAATATGAGAATATGGCAATAAATATGCAGTATCAGTGACCGATCACATCCTCATACCTATCTTTTGCTCGTCCTCGAGCAAAATAACAAAACTAAACTAAAGATTATTAGACCACTTTCGCAGGTCACGCGATTGCACTGAGCTTGTGTAACAAGCTGTTAAACCTCTAAGTTTCCCCTAGAGGATGAGTTTTGTCTCGTGAGGGTTTTCAATGGATTACACCTACAAAATCCACAAAAAAAGAGAAACAAAGTGTTAGTATTTTGAAAATACATTTTGAAAGAGAAAAAAATTTGAAGTATTACTGTAAGAATTAAGTAATCTATAAATTATAGAAAAACCAAAATTTTCATTCTTAAGCTTAGTCTTAATTCAAAAGCTTGTTATCAATCAAGGCAATGAGTCAAACAATATTTCTTATTTAGTCTATTATTTTACCCTAAGTTATATGAAACTTTATGACCGTAAAATTTTGACTCGGAGTTTTTTAACTCTAACTCTTATGCCTTATTATATATATTTTTTTATTTTTAATTTTAGGTGATATTATTCTTTAGTTCTACTAGGCTTTATAATCTGCCCATGTAACGAGCCTTTAATTGGTGATTCCCAAACCATATGGTCTTAGGGCACCGGGTGAGAAAACACCCCAAGGACTTAAGAACTCGAGCAAACAAGGCCACAAAATCTAAGGATTTTATTATATGAACCACTTTTAGGTGTGAAAACTTATACTTTATGAGACACAAACACCCAGCTTAATCAGAGGATTTTTATATATATAAATATTTTTTCTTTTTCTTTTTCTACTTTTTCTTCTTTTTTTTAATAAGGCATAAGAATCTTTATTTTTGAACCCTAAGTGTGTAAGTGTATAAAGCATGCATATATCATCAAGGTAAAAATCAAGACTAAATTACTTTTTTAAATTTTCTTCCTAACCTTGAAAATCTAACAAATAATCTTATTTTTACCAAGTATAAGAAATCCTAATTATGATTCTCCTATTCCTTAAAATTGACTTAATTTCTTACAAAAAATATGTCAAAATATTGTTTCTATTTTCAAAAAGTTTTTAAAAGTAAAGAAAATGTTAATAATAATAAAAAGAAAATCTAAGTTGTGTTAGAACCCTCCCCCACACCTATCTCATGCATTGTGCTCAATGTATGAATTAATGCATAGATGCATGAAAAAGAAAATAGGAAAGGAAATATTACCTTATGATGGTGGTTCTGGTGGTGGTCTGATTGAGTCAAGAGTTGCTACACAATCACAATAATATGGTGGTTCACAGAACCCACCTTTATTGACCTCTTTTCTATTTACATATTTACATTCCCCAATATGAATAGTATCATGAAAGATCCTATGGAGAAACTTACTCCCTTTATATGACCAGTCTCAAAAAATCATCACAGAGTTATCATGATCTATACATATGTCCAACAAAAGAATGTGACATGGTGGAATGGTTGACTTGGGATCAAGAATGATATGATCAGGAACCAATATTAATTCAGAAAAATCAATTTTAGGTTCGAGAGTCAGTTTTGGTGCAAGAATTGAGTCCAAATCCAAGAATTAAAATTCACATTCTTTCCCATCAATGGAATGTGACTATCCAAAATTGGTGATTCCATTTCTAGATCTATGTGTATGAGAATAAATGTTGGCTTGGAAAATTGGTCCAAATTGGGTAAGAATACTAGAGTCAACTTAGATTCGAAATGGAAACTGAATCACAAAGTTGGGGATCGGGTTCACATTCATGATCAAGTTCAATCTCATTTAAATGAAAACTTGCCAATTCGTCTATGGGTTGATATTGGTCAAGTGCAAGGTTTTGTGGTGAAATTTAATCTTGGTCAATGTCTTCAATATATCATAATTCTTGGTTTTCATAAATATGGCTAGAAGTGTCAAGAATAGTCACAGAATCGGTAGGGAGAGTTTCCTTATTCCTACGCATATTTTCCAATCTACTAAGTCTTGCTTCTATTATAGTAATTGGATCATTTGGAATTGAATCATGGATTCCATACTCTTTTCTAAGTCGGCATGTTTTTCTTAAAAAGTAGAGTATGTTGGCCTAAAGGCCCATCGCTCTAGTTTTGATGATGATTAACTCATGTAGTTATAGTCCTAATGATCTTGTATTTAATTAGTCTTAGATATGTGATCAAGATCGTAGTAGGTGTTTAGCTTCAACAAAGGATTTCAAGACAAGTTGATTCAGGAGCTTGTGCATCAAGACCACATCAAGTACTCAAGAGGAGTCTAACTCATTGGATCATGTTTTGGACTAAGTCAAGAAGAAGAAGATCTTCTAGAGAAGACTTGTGTCTAGGTTTGTTTGCTGTAAGATTTTATTTTTAGACAAAATGTAAATGATAGATTAGTTGGTGGATTGCTCAAGTATCACATACACTCACACAAAAGATTTAGATTTGTTTTCATAAAAGAGTTTTCATTTTGAAAAATATCGGTTTGGTTTTTAAAGATTCAAAATATACATGTGTTTTATCAAAACTTAAATTAGAGCTTAATGTCAAAACATAGATATCTCATCATATATGTGTAGTGGATCATATCCATACACACTAAGTTTTAAAAGTGTTTAAAATATCTTGTTTTTATATTTGGAGGAGTTTAGGAAAAATTGGTTTTCTATTTAGAAAAATCATTTTGGAAAAATACATATTTTGTTTAAGGCAAAACTTTCATATTACAAAAAATAGTTCAAAATATTTGTAACATGTTTTGATTTTTACTCAAATATGTTTATATATCAAAGTATATTACTGAACTTATTTTTTTAAATTTTTAGAGAATTTATGGGATTTTATTGAATATAAAAAGATAAGTTTTTAATCCCTAAAATTTGCTGTTTCTGGCCATCTGTCGGTCGATCGCAAGGTCGACCGAGCCAGAGGTCGGTCCACCGGGCGGTCGACCGATGTGCACAAACTTGCACGACTTTGTTTGGCTGGAGGGCTGGTCGACCGACCCGGTCGACAGCCAGAGAGCTCTGCTATCTGGATCTGGCCCGGTCGAATGGGCGGTTGACCGGCAGAGAGCTTCTGCTTTCTGTATCCAGGTCCTGGTCGACCGGCCGGTCGATCGGTAGCAGAACAGTCAGAAATCTGACCGTTGGCGATCGACCGGCCGGTCGACCGACAGCAGCGTCAGCTGCTGATTTGGACCCCAACGGCTAGTTTTTGGATGCCTATATATTGGGTTCCCTTGGACTATTTTCTACAAGATTTGAAGAGTTTTCCTACATATATCAGTGGTTTTATCCACATGTTTTAGAGCCAATATTTTCAAATCAAAAGGAGAGTTTCTCAAGAGTTTTCAAAAGTGATTTCTTTGAGTTTTTCACCACACATTCAATCCTTGTTTTTCTCGCACATGCTTGAGCTTTCTATTGCTACATCCATCCTATAGGAGAGTTGTTGTGAGAGTTGGTTTTAGGTGATTAAAGTGTTTAGATCACCGAGTGTTCATTCTTGCATTTAAGGAGGCGGACTTGCGGGTTCGCGTTGTTTCGAGTTCAAGTAAGAGCTCGGTGTAGATGTGTGGCCTCGACAAGCTAGTGTGCTTGTGGTGTGTAGTTCTTATGGGAACAAGAGAGGGACTAGTGAGTCCAAGAGTTCTAGTGTGAACTCCTTGTAGGTGTTGCGGCACCGAGTAATCCATTAGGATCGGTTTATAGTGAAAATCCTTCATAGTGTTGAAGGCGGGGACGTAGAGCAAGGGTGCTCGAACTTTAAAACAAATCTCCCGTGTTTGTGATTGCTCTCTTTATCTCTCACTTTATTTTATATCTTGCTTGCTTATATTGCTTTCATCTTTATATTACTTGATATACTTGTGCTTATATTAATACATGCTTGGGGATTATTTGCTCATACTTGTATTCAACCAAGAGAGCCATAGCGGCACGTCAACTCTTATCTAGTGGAATCTTGAGGAGATAGTTCAGAGCCCTTCACGGGGAATCCGGTTACACTCTTGTGTTATACTTGGTGTGTTGTGCATAATAATTTTATTTTGCATAAATAGTTTTAATTCCGCATTAATTCACCATTAGATTAGCTAGTCACCTATTCACCCCCCTCTAGGTGATTTCAGAGTAAGGATCTGTGACTTGGAAATTTTGACAGGATTTAGAGTCTTCTAAAATTTGAATTCAACGCTCAAGTTTGTCTAAGGCTTCTATCCTCTTTTCCCAGTTAACTGATTCTTCTAATGGTTGTTCGGGAGAAGAAGTATATGAAGCTAGATGTTGGTAATGTGGTTGATAATATGACTCGGGGGAGTTGTATCCCCATTGAATCTGTAAAGAGTAGTGATGATTATTCTAATTTTGTTCATAGTATTGGGACTAGGGCATGTATTGATTCGGATAAGACCAATCTGGCACACTAGGTTGGTTAAAGTTATGATATGCCGAGTTGATAATATCCAAAAAAGAAGTCAGGGTGTAAAATAGATTACCATTAAAATTGGAAAAATTGTTGCTATAAGCCATATCACATAAGAATTGTCAAAATCAAACAAAGAAAAATAAACAAATAAACAAACAAAAAGAAAAAAATCTAATCTAAATTAGGGTAAACCTTAGACCTTGACGATTACTAACTGGTTAGACTGTCCACGGGGGGTATATTGCAGAATCTGACCGCATGTTAATGGCCAGGTATGGCCAAGATCAGTGGGAGGTATCCGTGCCTAAGCAACGGGTCTAATTATGCCAAACCACCAACCTTAGGGTTTCGCCCCTCAATCCCCAATCTTAGATACCGATTTGGCAAGAGTCCGAGATGTCCCTAGGGCCAACGTCTACTCAGTTTTAGTTAGGCTTGAGTTAGTAAGTAAGGAGATTGTTTGCGGGCTAAGGGAGGATAATGACTTTCCCACCTTTTCTTGTTTATAGGACAAGACCTTAAATCAATTTAGTGCTATGTGTACATGAAAAGCAACACTTAAGCAATGTAAGCAATTCAAAATTGTTCCTATACTACATGCTATACACACGTACCTTTGCTCCAGTACTCTTCAACAGTAATTTAAAATGTAAACGAATTAGACACGTGCCTAACTGCAAAGTCTAAACTATTTTTTAGCATTTAATAAACATTAGTTTACTATTGAGGTTAGAAAGTATGTACAGTGAGTTAATCAATAAAATAAATAGCTGCAGAAATTTAGCTTTGCAATTCACCCAACCTGCAAAAATACAGGCTAGTAGTTCACTCAGATTGCCACTGGTATGTAGCAAATCTAAGGGCTTATGGGCTCTACTTTCTTGAGCAAAGTCCATGGTCACTTATATATCTAATGCAGCAAATATCTCCTTGATATCTATCACTACACACCAAGAACAAAGAAGAAAGTTAACCAAAAATGTAAACTTAAAAAGAGAATTACTTACTGTCTCTCCCCGGCAACGACACTAGAATTTCGTTTAGATTTTACCAGCACACAAGAATACATAATTTCAGAACTTAAGAATAAAGAGTACAAGGTGCACAATACAACTGCGATAGCAAGTGGCTATGTGGGTCATGATCCACAAGGAGGGACTAGCGATGGAAGCTTTTTAGTAAGTTCTCTTTTATGCTACAATCAATAGTTAAAGATCTTCTTTTAGTTCTTAAAAAGAAAAAGAAAAATAAGTTACAATCAAGTTAAGAAAGTGGTAGATTGAGAAAGTGGAGAAAATAGAAAATAGATTTATACAAAGAAATTAAAAAGAGTGATAAAAGAGTTGGGAGATTGTGGTGTTGGTGATCTAAACTAAAAGTTAAAAGAAAAGAAACTAAAAATTACTTATCTCTTCAGTGCTCATATACCCTAGATCTTAGCTACAACTTGCCTAGTCTTTGAAGGCGATCAAGCATGGCGTGTAGGATCTTATCCATCCCGATCTGCACTATAAATAAAAGGGCAAGCTAAACTAACAAAAGAATGGTTATCATCACCATAAGCCATCAAGGGCACTTGCAAAGGTGAAGCAGTCTCGAATCTATCAGATTCACTTGGCTTGCAACAAATCAGAGAAAGTAAAAAAAAACAAGAGTAAAGAAGAAAAAGAAATTTCGATTCAATTCAAATAACAAAGAAAGAAAAGACTTACTTACTCTGATGTCACCCTCAGTACAAGTTTGCTCTCATTCCTCCATGAAACTCGTGTTGACCCAAAGGCCCATCACTCTAGTTTTGATGATGATTAAGTCATGCAGTTATAGTACTAATGATCTTGTGTTTAATTTGCCTCAGATATGTGATCAAGATCTTAGTTTGTGTTTAGCTTCAACAAAGGATTTCAAGTCAAGTTTGGAGGTAGCACGTGTTGATTCAAGAGCTTGTGCATCAAGACCACATCAAGTACTCAAGAGAAGTCTACCTCATTGGATCATGCTTTGGACCAAGTCAAGAAGGAGAAGAAGACTTTCAAGTGAAGAACTTCAAGAGAAGACTTGTGTCTAGATTTGTTTGTGTAAGATTTTATTTTTAGATAAAATGTAAAAGATAGATTTGTTGGTGGATTGCTCAAGTTCATATACACTAACACACAAGATTTATATGTGTTTTCATAAATATCGTTTTGGTTTTTGTTTTGGAAAACACCGTTTTGATTTTTAAGCCTCAAAGTATACATGTGTTTTACCAAAACTTTATTTAGAGCTAAATGTCAAAAACATAGATATCCCATCATATATGTGTAGTGGATCATATCCATACACACTAAGCTTTAAAATTGTTTAGAATATCTTGTTTTTATATTTGGAGGAGTTTTGGAAAAATCAGTTTTCTATTTGGAAAAATTATTTTGGAAAAATATAGATTTTTGTTTAAGGCAAAACTTTCATATTACAAAAATAGTTAAAAATATTTATAACATGTTTTGATTTTTACTCAAACATGTTTGTATATCAAAGTATATTACTGAACTTATTTTTGTAGATTTTTAGAGAATTTATGGGATTTTAGTAAAGGAAAAATGACAAGTTTTTAATCCCTAAAATTTGCTGTTTCTGGCCTTCTGCTGGTCGACCGCACGGTCGACCGAGACAGAGGTCGGTCGATTAGGCAGTCGAACAATGTGCACAAAACGTACACGGCTTGTTTGGCTGGAGAGCCTGTCGACCGCCAGAGAGTTTTGCTATCTGAAAATGGCCCGGTCGACCGGGCGGTCGACGGCAGAGAGCTCTGCGCTCTCTATCCAGGTCATGGTCGACCGGTCGGTCGATCGGTGGCACAACGGTCAAAAATCTGACCATTGGCGGTCGACTGGCCGGTCGACCGATAGCAACTCAGCTGCTGATTTGGACACCCAACGGCTAATTTTTGGATGCCTATAAATTGGGGTTCCCTTGGACTATTTTATATAAGATTTTTGCAGAGTTTCAAAGCTAGTTTTTCCTATCTATTGTAAAGGTTTTCTCCACTTGCTTTAGTGCTAATACTTCCATATCAAAAAGAGAATTTTTCAAGAGTGCTGTCAAAAGTGATTTCTTGAATTTTTAACCACCAAATCAATCCAAGTTTTTCTCACATATACTGGAGCTTTCCATTACTATATCCATCCTATAGGAGAGTTGTTGTGAGAGTTGTTTTATGTGATCAAAGTGTTGTGATCACCAAAGTTTTCATACTTTGTATTTGAGGAGGCGGACTTGCGGGTTCGCGTTGTTTCGAGTTCTTGTGAGAGCTCGGTGTAGAGGTGTTGCCTCGGCAAGCTAGTGTGCTTGCGGTGTGTAGTTCTTACGAGAACAAGATAGGGACTAGAGAGTCTAAAGGAGTTCTAGTGTGAACTAGCTTGTAGGTGTTGCGACACCAAGTGATCCGGTGGGATCATTTTTAGTGAAAATCCTTCAAAGTGTTGAAGGCGGGGACGTAAAGCAAGGGTGCTCAAACCTTGAAACAAATCTCTCGTATTTGCGATTGCTCTCTATCTCTCACTTGTGTTTATATTTTGCTTGCTTATATTGCTTTCATTTTTATATGCTTGATATATTCTTGTGATTATATTGATACATGCTTGGAGATTGTTTGCTCACACTTGTATTCAACCAAGAGAGTTATAGCGGCACCTCAACTCTTATCTAGAGTAATCTTTAGGAGATAGTCCAGAGCCTTTCACGGGGAATTCGGCTACACTCTTGTGTTATACTTGGTGTGTTGTGCATAATAGTTTTTAGTTTGCATAAATAGTTTTAATTCCGCATTAATTCATCATTAGATTAGCTAGTCACCTATTCACCCCCTTAAGGTGATTTCAATTGGTATCAGAGCCTCGTGCTCTTGATTTGGGTCTAACCACCTTGAGTTAAAGATCCTCTTTATAGCTAATCAAAATATTTGTACACACACATGGATTTCATGTCACCTCCCACTTTTGATATTCTTAGCATCCAAACTTGGAAGGTTAAGATGTCTTTGTACCTCAAAGCCCTAGGTATTTATGTTTGTTTTACCACTATTAGAGATGCATATTGTTTAAATGATAAATGATCGTACATATATTTGTACTCTTTTCATTACACTCCTACATTTAACGTGTAATAAATCTGCTAATTTTCTTATCTTAAATATCTATTTTGTAGAAGATAATAATGAAAAGAAAGAGGATTAAACCAAATAAATACAAGTTAAAATCAGATTTAACTGGATCTATTTGGTTAGCTGAGAATGATCTCAGATCTAGTTTGAACAAGGAATGGGGCAAATGTTCAGATGAAGATCAGAGCAAATCAGAAAGATAACAACAAATGAAAACCGGTAAAATTCAGATTTCTATAAATTCATTTTGGTTAGCTAAAGATCAACCAAGGATAATATCAAATACAGAGAGATAAATGGATAGAGAGAAGATCAATGGATGAGATGAAGCAAGTTTGACTCAGATTCTGACTGGATACATTTTAGTATTTGAAATATAACTTTCGCTACCGAATCTCAAATTTGATGATTCAAGATGATCCAGAAAGCAAACTTACAGGGTTACAACTCTTATGTTGATCACTATTTCTAATGCTGTAATTTAATAAGTGATATTCAGCAATCAACACGCCAACAAACTGCGGATCAGAACTGAATTTCCACATCAAATCAACTTTGGAGATAAGGGGAGGATTCAAATTCAGAAATAGCCCACTTTTTCTATCTTCATACTCCTCTAACGTCTGCATTTCTTCTATAAATACCTGCAATCTCAAAGGCAAAAGGGAAGGACCAAGCAGAGAGCAGAACTTAGGCTAATTTATAGTTTGTAACTTAGGTTTTTAGTTTTCTTTATGTAATTTTCGTTTTATTTATGTAACTGAGAGGAGAAGAGACTTTCATAGAGGAATGAGAGCAAGCTTGTACTGAAGGTGACACCGTGTAAGTGATTTTTCTTCCATTGTTATATGAATCGAATCGAGGTTTACTTTTCTTTTTATTATATAAATCGGGAATGGTTAAGATCTCATCTGCCATGCTTCACTCGCCTTCAAGTAACGGTACATTGTTGATACGGGTAAAAGGTAAGCAGGCGCCGAAGAGGTAAGTATGTTTTTTAGGTTTTAATTTTTCTTTCTTTTCTTGTAACTTTTAGTGTAGATCACCATTACCATAATCACCAAATCTCTTTCATTTTTTTCAATTTCTTTATACATATCACTTCTATTTTCTCCACCTTCTCATTCTACTACTTTCTCCCTAACTTGACTTTAACTCTATTTTTCTCTTTTTTTTTAAGAACTAAAAGAAGAACTTTAACCATACTTTGTATCCTAAAAGAGAACTTACTAAAAAGCTTCCATCGCTAGTCCCTCCTTGTGGATCACGACCCGCATAGCCACTTGCTATTGCGGTAGAATTGAGTAACTTGCAATTTTCATTCTTATTTCTGAAATTCTGTATTTTGTGTGCAGGTAAAATCTTAATCAAATTTGGCGCCGTTGCCTGGGATCGAACCCGGGTCACCCGCGTGACAGGCGGAACTCACCACTATACTCAATAAAATTTTAGCGCCGTTGCCAGGAGGGTCGGTAAGTTATTTTCTTTTTAGATTTACATTTTTGGTTAACTTTTTTTTTTGTTCTTGGTGTACAGGTTTGACAACAAGGAATTTTTACTGCAATGGACATGTAGGTGGCCTTGGACTCTACTGAAGAAAGCAGAGCCAAGAAGCCGTCAGATTTGCTACATTCCTGTGGCAATCTGAGTGAACTACTAACCTGCATTTTTGCAGGTTAGCTATAGTGCAAAGTTTAATATCTGTAGCTATCTATTTTCTTGTTTGTCTCATTGTATTTACATTCTAACTTCAATAGTAAAATGATGTTTGTTAAATGCTAAAAATGGTTTAGACTTTGCATTTAGGCACGTGTCTAATTTGTTTACATTTTACATTACTGTTTAAGAGTGTTGGAGCAAAAAGGTACGTTTGCATGGCATATAGTTTAGGAAACATTCTTGAGTGATTATTTGCTTGTTGAATGTTACTTTTTTTTATCCTGCACACCTTGCACAATCAACCTTAAGGGCTTGTCCTATAAACAAGATAAGATGGGGAAGTCATTACCCTCCTTTCGCCCACAAACAATCTCCTTACTCACTAACCCAAGCCTAAGTAAAACTAAGTAGACGTTGGCCCTAGAGACATCTCGGACTCAATTAGGAGATTATCCTAAGGGGGAAGGTGTTAAATTTTGACTCCTGTCAAATCAGTGTCTAAGAAAAGGGATTAAGGGGCGAAACACCGAAGGCTGGTGGTTTGGCTTAATTAGGCACGTTACTTTTCCGTTGATACCTCCCACCAATCTTGCCCTAACTTGGCTGTTTAGCTTGTGGTCAAAATCTGCAATATACCTCCTGTGGATAGTCTAATCAGTTAGGAGTCGTTTAGGTCAAAGGTCTACCCTAACTTAGTTTAGAATTTTTTTATTTATTTGCTTATTTGTTTGTTTTTCTTTTTTTCTTTTTTTGTGACATTTCTTGTGTGATATGGCTTATAACAATATTTTTTTTCAATTTTAATGGTAATCCATATTACACACCAACCTCTTTTTCAGATATTACCAACCCGGCATATCATAACTTTAACCAACACAGTGTGCCGAATTGGACTTATCCGAATCAATATAACTCATGCCTCCAATCTTATGACCATAATTTTCAGAATAATTTCAACTCTTCACAGAGTCAATGGGGATTCACCTCCCCGGAGTCTAATTTTCAACTAACTTGTCCTCCTTATCCACCTTGTCCACAATATTTCCAAGATTCATACTCAGTTCCACCAGTCCAAAATAAAAAACCATCAATTTTGGAAATAAGTATGCGTGAGTCCAAACAACAATCACAAAATCTGATGGACTTACGATTTCACCACCAATTCCAAAACAACACTTCATTTTTTCAAGACCAATCGTAACAAAATGATGAACAAATCAACTATGAAAAGATGCTTGAAGCCATGACTCAGGCTCAAAATGCTCGTAATCATGACATAGATATAATGGTCTAAACTCTACGTTTTCACCATTTGATCAGTTCTGATATCGCTAACCATTCTGTTAGAGCTGAAGAGTCATGTTATTTTGGAAAACAAGGTTCCATTTCAGTATAATCATTTGAACTTGCCCAAACTCCATATTTTGAAAGTGACATTGACAGTTTGGCAATTATCTCTTTCCTAAAATTGAACTTGAGAATGAATATGATCATGAATCTCAACTTAGTAATTTAATTCTATTTCCTTATTCAATTATGACTCCGATATCTTCACCTGATTTCAATCTTTTTCCCAAGTCAACATTGGATCCTGTGCAATTCATAATGAACTTGAATCGCCCATCTTTGATGATCATCATATTGAACTTAACCAATTTCATACTTTTGAAAGTCCCATTGACAAATTGGCAAGTTCTCATTTTTATGAAATTGAACTCAATGAGAAATGTGACCTAGATTCTTAATTTTGTGATCCAGTTCAAATTCCCGAATCAATATTGACTCCTGTTTTGTTTCCCGATTTGAGTAATATTTTAGAGTCAGTTTTGATTCCCACACCTGTCATTCTTGAACTTGAATCACCAATATTAAGTCACATTCCATTGTGGGAAAATGAATATGGACTTGAGTTACAACTTCTTGATTTGGACCCACTTCCTAAACCAATCTGGACTCCTGAACCTTTACTTGACTTAAGTAACTTTCCTGAGTCGGTATTAGTTCCCGTACTTCCTAAGTCTAAGTCAATCATTCTATCTTTTCACACTCCATTTTAGGACAAGGCGGCTAATAAAATTAACTCCGAAATTGATTATGGAATTTGGAAATTAGATGGGGTTAAATTTTTAATAAAAACCGTTCATATATACATCATTTTAGTGGGTTATATAAGAGAGTTTTTTGGTGGGTTCCTCCGAACTCCATGAAAAGTCGATTGGGCCGCATTTCGTGGACTAATCAGAGCACCACCGGAACCACCACCTTAAGGTAGTATTTTCCTTCCCTTTCTTCTTTTTCTTGCATCTATGCATTAATTCATACATTGAGGACAATGCATGAGATAAGTGTGGGGGAGAGTTCTAACATAACTTAGGTTTTTCTTTTTATTAAAAAAAATAATTTTTTTTTAACATTTTCTTTACTTTTAAAAAGTTTTTGAAAATAGAAACAATATTTTGACATATTTTCGTAAGAAATTAAGTCAATTTTATGGAATAGGAAAATCAAAATTAGGATTTCTTATACTTGATCAAAATAAGATTATTTGTTTAATTTTTAAGGGTAGGAAGATAATTTGTCAAAGTAATTTAGTCTTGATCTTTACCTTAATGAAATATGCACACTCATACACTTACACACTTAGGGTTCAAAAACAAAGATTCTTATGCCTTAAAAAAATAATAATAATAAAAGAAAGAACAAAAAGAAAAAATATAAAAGATAAACAAATCTAATTATTGATTAGGTAGGTGCTTTGGCCTAAGCAAGCCTTAGTATTTATGCGAAAGATGATTAGATAAGTTTGAGAAAAATATATATGTAAAAAATCCTCTGATTAAGCTGGGTATTCGTGCTTAATAAACCATAAGTATTCACTTCTAAAAGTGGTTCATATAATAAAATCCTTAGTTTTGTGGCCTTGTTTGCTCGAGTCCTTAAGTCCTCAAGGTGTTTTCTCACCCGGTGCCCTAAGACTGTTTGGTTCGGGAGTCATCGATTAAAGGCTTGTTACATGGGCAGATTAGAAAGCCTAATAGAACTAAGGAATAATACCACCAAAATATATATATATATATAAATAAATAAGGCATAAGAGTTAGAGTTAAAGAACCCTTAGTCAAAATTTTCACACTCAAAAAGTGCATATGACTTAGAGTAAAATAATAGATTAGATGAGAAGTACAATTCGACTCCTTACTTTGATTGATAACAAATTTTTGAATAGAGACTAAGTTTAGGAATGAAAAATTTGATTTTCCTATAACTTATAGATTACTTAAAAATTACAATAATATTTCAAATTTTTTCTTTCAAAATATTAACATTTTTTCTTTCTTTATGGATTTGTGGATGCAATCCACTGAAAACCCTCACGAGACAAAACTCGTCCTCTAGGGAAAACCTAGAGGTTTAACGGCTTGTTACACATGCTCAGTGCAATCGCGTAACCTGCGAAAGTGGTCTAATAATCTTTGGTTTAGTTTTGTTAATTTGCTCGAGGACGATGATCATACATATATTTTGTATTCTTTTCATTACACTCCTACATTTATCGTATAATAAATCGGCTAATTTCCTTATCTTAAATATCTATTTTGTAGAAGATAATAATGAAAAGAAAGAGGACAAAACCAAATAAATACCAGTTAAAATCGGATTTAACGTGATCTTTTTGGTTAGCTGAGGATGATCCCAGATCTAGTTAAAACAAATCAAGGATTGGGGCAAAGGTTCAACTGAAGTCATAGCAAATCAGAAAGATAACACCAAATGGAAACCCGTAAAATTTAGATTTCTATAAATCCATTTTGGTTAGCTAAAGATCAACCGAGGATAATATCAAATACAGAGAGAAAAATGGATAGAGAGAAGATCAACGGATGAGATAAAGCAAGTTTGACTCAGATTCTGACTAGATATATTTTAGTATTTGAATCATAACTTTCTCTTCCGAATCTCAAATCTGATGATTTAAGATGCTCTATAAAGCAGACTTACAGTGCTACAACTCTTATGTTGAAACTTATTTCAAATTCTGTCATTTGATAAGTGATATGTAGCAATCAACACGCCAACAAACTGTAGATCAGAACTAAATATTCACATCAAAACAAGTTTGGAGATAAGGGGAGGATTCAAATTCAGAAATAGCCAGCTTTCTCTTTCTTCATACTCCTCTAACCTCTGCATTTCTTCTATAAATACCTGCAATCTCAAAGGCAAAAAGGGACGACCAAGCAGAGAGTAGAACTTAGGATAATCTGTAGTTTGTAACTTAGGTATTTATTTTCTTTCATGTAATTTTTATTTTCTTTATGTAACTGAGAGGAGATGATACTTTCATGGAGGAATGAGAGCAAGCTTGTACTGCAGGTGACACTGGTGCAAGTGATCTCTTCTTCTATTGTTATTTAAATTAAATCAAAGTTACTTTTTCTTCTTTACTCTTGTTTTCGTTTACTCTCCTCTAGTGTGTTGCAATCCAAGTGAATCTGTTAGCCTCGAGACTGCTTCGCGGTGAACAATCATTCTCTTCCTAGTATAGCTTGCCCTTTTATTCTTAGTATAGATCGGGAATGGGGAAGATCCTACATGTCATGCTTGATCGCCTTTAAAGACAAGATAAGTCGTAGCTACGAATCCAAGGTATATGAGCACAAAAGGGGTAAGTAACTTTTAGTTTCTTTCTTTTATTTTAATTCTTTAGTTTAGAACACCATAATCTGTCACTTCTTTTATCATTCCTTTTTCATTTCTTTGTACATATCATTTCTAGTTTTTCCATCTTCTTAATCTATCATCTTCTTCCTAACTCACTTTAACCTAATTTTTCTTTTTTTTCTTTACAAGAACTAAAAGAAGAATTTTAACCATCCTTTGTATCTTAAAAGAAAACTTACTAAAAAAGCTTCCATTGCTAGTCCCTCCTTGTGAATCACGACCCGCATAGCCACTTGCTATAGCGGTAGAATTGAGCACCTTGCACTACTATTTTAAAAGTTCTGAAATTTATATTTTTGTGCAGGTTCCAGTTCAATCAAATTTTGGCGCCGTTGTCGGGAAGGGACGGTAAGAAATTCTCATTAAACTTTACATTTTGGTTAACCTTCTTTGTGGTTTTTGGTGTACAGATTTAACTACAAGGAACTTTTACTGCAGTGGACATATAAGTGGCCTTGGACTCTGCTCAAGAAAGCAGAGCCAACAAGCCCTCAGATTTGCTACATTCCTGTGGCAATCTGAGTGAACTACTAACCTGTATTTTCTGCAGGTTAGCTGAATTGTGAAGTTTGTTGGCCCAAAGGCCTATCACCCTAGTTTTGATGATGATCAACTCATGAAGTTATATTTACTAATGATCTTGTGTTTAATTAGTGACAGATTCATTATCAAGATCTTAGTAGGTGCATAGCTCAACAAAGGATAAAATGTCAAGATTTGGAGCTAGCACGGTGTGATCCAAGGAGCTTTTGGATCAAGCTTGGACCAAGTCAAGAAGATGAGAAGCCTTCAAGTGAAGACTTCAAGAAGATGAAGACTTGTGTCTAGGTATAAGATTTTGTTTTTGTTTTAGTTAAAAATGTAAAGGATAGAGTAGTTGGTGGATTGCTCAAGTACTTATACACACACACTCTTGATAGAATTGTTTTCATAAAAGATTTTTTAGTTTAGAAAAGATTTTTCTTTGTGACAAAATACTATTTGGTTTTTATATTCATGTTTGCATCTTTCAACCAAATCAAGTTTATGCTTATTGTCAAAAACTTAGATATTTCATCTTATTTGTGTAGTGGATCATATCCATACACACTATGCTTTAATGAGTTCAAAATATCTAGTTTTTATTTGAAGATGTTTTGGAAAAGCAAAGTTTAGAAAACATGTTTTGGAAAATACAGTTTTTATCATGAGCCCAATATTCCAAGTTACAAAAATAGTCCAATCTTTTATAACATGCCTTGATTTTGTGCAAGCATGTTTGTATATCAAAGTATATTGGTTAAACTATTTTTGTAGATTTTTAAGTATTTTATGGGATTTTATTTGAGCAAAAAAGACTAACTTTTTAATCCCAAAAAATTGTTTCAGGCTTCGGATAAGTCAACTTACTACATTTATAGTCGACTAATCCTGAAGTCGGCCGACCGGACCGGTCGACCGACGTGCACAAATGTGCACGCCTTTGTGCACTGGAGGACGGCCGACCGTACGGGTCGACCGCTCTAGAGAGCAGAGCTCTCTGGAAAGTTCGGCCGACCGTACGGGTCGACCGACAGAGAGTTTGACTCTCAGCTCCAGTGGGTCGGTCGACCCAGGCGGTCGACCGTGGCTCCAACGGTCCGATTTCTGACCATTGGCGGTCGACCGTACGGGTCGACCGGCAGTTCTGACAAAGCCCCAACGGCTAGTTTTTGACAGCCTATATATTTGGGGGTTTGTGGACTGTTTTCAATAAGATTTGGAGATAGTTTTAGAGCCAGTTTTTCTCACTCTTTTCAGAAGTTTTCTCCACAAAATAGAGAGCAAATATTTCCTATCTAAAGGAAAGTTTTATCAAGAGTGTTAAAAGAGATTTTCTTTTAGTTTTCCTCCACCATCTCAATCCTTGTTTTTCACACCACACTTGAGCTATCCATTGATTATTCATCCTATAGGTTGAAAAACACCTAGAGGGGGGGTGAATAGGTGTAATTGCTAATCTAATGATTCTTTTTAAAACTAAGTATGATGAATGATGCAACGATCTCTCAAAATAAGACTAAGAGCCGAATACCCCGTGAGAGGTTCTGAACTCCTTCCTCCCAATTCCCCTTGAATGGGTTAGAGATGCGCAATGCAACCTTGTTGTATGAGATATGATCGATCAAGGCAAAGTATGATGGATGAATAGTGAGATGCACACAATATATCACAAGTATCACAAGCTTGAAGTAATAGCACAAAGAAAGAAACAAGATCACAAGCAAGTAATAGAAAGCAATATAGTGCAATAGAGATTTAAAGCAAGAATGGACACAAGGCAATCGCAAACACAAGATGTTTGTTTCGAGGTTCGAGCCACCGCTCTACTCCCCGCCTTCACATCCGTGAAGGGTTTCCACTATCCACCGAGGACGCCTTACAATGGTCTACCGAAGACCCGAGCACCGATCTCTCCAACTTACAATAACCTCTACCGAAGAGGTGTCTCCACAAGAAGAAAAAGATTACAAGTCACCAAGGTGATCACAAACAAGATCACCAAACTCTTTTACAAACTCTCACTCTTTTTACAACTTCACTATAGAATGAGTAAGGGATTTTTGGCTCTAAGAAGTGTGGTGAGAAAACTTCAGTTGTAGAGTGATATTTGTTATCAAACACAACTGAAAAACAAGCTCAAAAAGAATTGGAAATGAGTAGCTTAAACAATTTTTCTTCTCTTTTGAAAACAATGAAAAACTTGAGAATTTTCTTGGTATGTAGTAAGAGAGTCTTCTCCTCTATTTATAGGGAGAGAAATGGGTTTAAAACATTTTATTTAGACCTTATTTGCTCTGAAAACAAACTGGAAAACCCTGTAAAAGTCTGCCAAAAAGCAGATCAAAAAACAGATTTCAGAATTGCACAAAAGAGGAAAGAGCCGTTGGGCAGCAGCAGGCTTGGCGGTCGATCGGGCCGGTCGACCGCCAGCTCAGCTGGTCAAAGAGCCGTTGGCTCGGGTCTTCTGGCGGTCGACCGGCCGGTCGACCTAGAAAACCCGAGAGCAAACTTGCTCTCAGTCTTCCTCTGGCGGTCGACCGGACGGTCGACCCAGAAAACCCGAGAGCAATCCTGCTCTCAGACGGTCGACCGTAGGACGTGCACAGACGTGCACGCCCAGGCACAAAGGCCGGTCGACCGGGCCGGTCGGCCGGTCAGCCTGAAACAGGAAAAACAGTGTATTTTTGACTTGAAAAATTTTGCAAAATAATTTTTTACTTTAAGGAAACTTAAGTAATATGCTAGTAGGAGCATATAAACAAGATCTAAACATGGTATTTATTTTTGTAAAATATAGAGTCATGTAAATATATATTTAAGGCATGAAACCTAATTTAAAACATGAAAACTTAAATACAAGACTCACATTTTAACAAAACCAAATTGTGTGTGTGTATCCTAGAGCCAATATCCAACACTCAAACTTTTAACATTCTAATTCTTACATTGGTTCTAAGTACTACAAGCTCTTCAAGGGGGCTTTTCACCATCAAGGTCTTCAACACTTGAGTCTTGAGCCCACTTTGAGTTGACTTGAGTCCAAAACACTTTCTTTTAGGGTGTAAACCTTTTAGTAGAGTTAGAACCCTAAAACACACTTAAACAATAAGCAATATTAGTACAAATAACTAATATGTTTTGTAATCATCAAAACACACTAAACATGGGTGATTGTAACCTTGGGCCAACAATCTCCCCTTTTTGATGATGACAAAACATATACGTTATTTTTAAACAAAAATGGAAGAAGAGCTTGGAAAGCTCCCTCTCAAATAATGCTATGTATCAAAAATGTCAATGAAGAGCTAAATACATAAGGCATTGAAAAACACATAGTTTTGTCAAAAACTCAAACGCAAAACACATAGTTTTATCAAAAACTCAAATGCATCAAAATATACACAATAAACAACCAAAATAATCAAACAAACTCATACTTTTTCTCCCCCTTTTTGTCATACATCAAAAAGGGTTAATCAAACAAAATAAAAGAAATTTTTCTTTAAGAATCCATAATGCAAACATTCAATTCACCACAAATAAATGAAAATCTAGCATAATCTAGAGGTTTAGTAAAAATATCGGCAAGTTGAAAATCGGTAGAAACATAATCAATATCAATATCACCTTTCTCATAATGATCTCTAAGAAAGTGATACCTAATGTTAATGTGTTTGGTTTTACTATGTTGATTTGCATTCTTTGTCATGTGAATAGTACTAGTATTATCACAAAATATTTTAACATGATCAAAGTGTAAATCATAGTCAAGGAGAGTATGTTTCATCCAAAGAACTTGTGCACAACAAGCTCCGGCCGCAACATACTCCGCCTCGGCGGTTGAAAGGGCTACTGAATTTTGCTTTCTGGAAGACCAAGATACAAGACAATTACCTAGGAATTGACATGTTCCACTTGTGCTCTTCCTATCTACCCAACAACCCGCATAGTCGGCATCCGAAAAACTCTTCATATCAAATAGTCCGGTTTTCGGATACCACAAACCCATTTCAATAGTGCCCTTAAGGTATTTAATTATGCGTTTTATCGCTACTAAATGAGACTCCTTAGGACATGATTGAAAACGAGCACAAAGACAAATGGAAAACATGATATCCGGCCTACTAGCCGTCAAATATAATAAGCTACCTATCATGCTACGATAAACTTTAATGTCTACACTTTTACCTTGTTCATCCTTGTCAAGCTTAGTAGTTGTTGCCATGGGAGTTTTGCTTACTTTAGATCCTTCAAGCCCGAACCTTTGATGAGTTCCTTTGTGTACTTGGCTTGATTGATGAAGATCCCATCCGTCCTTTGCTTGATTTGGAGTCCAAGGAAATAGTTGAGCTCCCCCATCATAGACATTTCAAATTCATCCTTCATGCATGATTCAAAAGCTTGGCAAAGAGATTCATTAGTAGAACCAAAAATAATGTCATCAACATAAATTTGCACAATAAGAATGTCTTTTTCTACATGTTTTGTAAACAAAGTTGTGTCAATTTTACCTTTCTTAAAATCATTTGAAATCAAAAATGAAGAAAGTATTTCATACCAAGCCCTAGGGGCTTATTTTAAACCATAAAGAGCTTTATCTAATTTAAATACAAAATCCGGATGTGTAGGATCAACAAACCCGGGGGGTTGTTCAACATACACCTCCTCTTCAATAAAACCATTTAGAAAAGCACTTTTAACATCCATTTGAAACAATTTAAAATCTTTATATGAGGCAAATGCTAGTGTCATCCGTATGGCTTCAAGCCGTGCTACGGGTGCAAAGGTTTCTTCAAAATCGATTCCTTCGATTTGAGTGTAACCTTGGGCAACTAACCTAGCTTTGTTCCTAACAACGTTACCCGATTCATCCAATTGTTCTTAAAGATCCACTTAGTACCAATTGTTGGTCTATCGTGGGGCCTAGGAACAAGGTGCCAAACTTGGTTGCGCTCAAATTGATTGAGTTCCTCTTGCATGGCTAGCAACCAATATGAATCAGCCTCGGCTTCGAGGACGTTCTTGGGTTCAACATGAGAAATAAATGCATAATGTCCACAATAATCATGAAGTTTAGAGCGAGTGGTTACCCCTTTTGATACTTCACCTATGACGAGGTTCTTGGGATGATGAGGATTGTATCTCCAACCTTTTGGAAGTTGTTGAGTAGGCTCCACTTCATTTGTTTGATTTTCATTTCCTTGAGCCTCTTCTACTTTAGCTTCACTTCCTTCATCATCCTTTGGCTTGTCTCCCATAGTAGTAGTATCCTCCAAGGTCACTTTCTCCAAGCCTTCATCTAAAGCATCTATTTCTACAACATTCTTAACAAACAAGTTAGATTCTTCAAACTTAACATGTATAGATTCCTCAATAGTCAAAGATGATTTATTGAAGATTCTATAAGTTTTACTAGTATTAGAATAACCCACAAAAATTGCCTCATAAGCTTTAGCATCAAATTTTCCTAAATTATCTTTTGTATTTAAAACAAAACATTTGCATCCAAAAACTTTAAAATATGAAACATTTGGTTTCTAGAAAAGTACATTTCAAAAGAAGTCTTTGAAGTATTTTTGCACAAGAAAACACGATTTGATATATAGCATGATGTATTTACGGCCTCGGCCCACAAATAATGTGGTAGACCATATTCACTTAGCATTGTCCTAGCCATCTCTTGTAAAGTTCGATTTTTCCTTTCAACTACTCCATTTTGTTGTGGAGTTCTAGGACAAGAAAGTTCATGCTTAATTCCATGTTCTTCACAAAAAGTGGTAAAGGGTAGGTTAATGAATTCACCTCCTCTATTACTTCTTATTCTTAAAATTGAAACATCTTTTTCTTTTTCAACTCTTTTCTTAAAAGTTTGAAAATATGAAAGTGCTTGATTTTTGTGTTCAAGAAAGAAAACCCAAGTAAATCGTGAAAAGTCATCAACCAAAACAAATGCAAATCTATTCCCACTTAGACTTTTGGTTTGTGTAGGGCCAAATAGATCCATATGAATTAGCTCCAAAGGACGTGATGTCATGATATCCTTAATTGACTTAAAAGAAGACTTAGTTTGTTTCCCAAATTGACATGCGTCACAAACTCGGTCCTTTTCAAAACTCAAACAAGGAATACCTTTCACCATTTTCTTTGTGTTTAACCTAGAAATATGGTCAAAAGAAATATGCCCTAATCTTCTATGCCACAACCAAGAGTCATCATCGAGGGCTTTTAAACAAGTAATATTACAAGACATATTAGACATATCTATCATATAACATTACTTTCACGAAAACCGAAAAACACACAAGTATTAGAAATTCTATCAATTACTTTACAAGCTATATGATCAAAACCAACATCAAAACCTTTATCACAAAGTTGACTAACACTCAAGAGGTTATGCTTGAGTCCATCAACTAAAACTACATTTTCAATTAAAGGGGATGTGCCGAGTTTTACATTACCAATACCGATGATTTTACCCTTGGCATCATCTCCGAAGGTGACGGTGCCACCTTCATGGTATCTTGATAGGGTTGCAAAGTTGTTGATGTCCCAAGTCATGTGCCTTGAGCAACCACTATCAAGATACCACAATCCTCTACGTCGTTGGGCTTTGGAAGGTACCTATATCATTTAACAAAATTGTTGACTTTGGTACCCAAACTTTCTTGGGTCCTTGAAAGTTAGTGTTTCGAACCCAAACATTATGATAAGATGCACTTAGTCTATCATAGCAAAAATTGGCTAAGTGTCCTTTCCGCCCACAATGTGAACATGAGAACACTCTTCCATACATGAATGCATGATGTGTGTGTGAAGTGTGAGCATGCTTTGGGGGTTTGCCATGATGTAAAGGTTGTGTGGTATGAACATGAGCATGAGCATGGTGAACATTTTTCTTAGAGGCTTGTTTCTTAGGAAACATGGCCTCTATCTTCTTCTTATCAAACTCACAATTTTTTAAAACAATTCCCAATGAGTCTATTCTTTCTTTAAGCATGGTAATCTCATTAGAATCAATTTGTGGAGACTTGCCTTTACAAGAAATCTTATATTTGTCAAAATCTTTTTGAGTGGAAACAAGAGTGGAAAGTAATTCATCCTTTTCTTTAGAAATAGTAAAGACTTGAAGATTAAGAGATTCATTTCCTTTTTCATTTTTAAATACTTTTCTTAAGAAAATCATAGTTATGTGATAATTCTACAAAAGCTTCTCCTAGTTCATCCATGGAAAGTTCATCATTAGGAGAAGTGGAAGGGGTATCTTGCTTGAGCTTTCATTAGCCATGAAGCACATGTTGGCGGTATCAATCTCCTCCTCGGATTCGCTCTCGGAATCCCATGTAGCTTTCATTGCCTTCTTCTTGTGAGGCTTCTTTGAGGTGGAGGGCTTCACTTTATCCGGACACTCCGCCACTATGTGTCCCGGTCTTTGGCAATTAAAACAAATGATCTTTCTTTCTTCT
Source organism: Agave tequilana (assembly GCA_038442645.1). Taxonomy (NCBI): domain Eukaryota; kingdom Viridiplantae; phylum Streptophyta; class Magnoliopsida; order Asparagales; family Asparagaceae; genus Agave; species Agave tequilana. Next base: position 83,538 of record JAVJIF010012494.1, read on the forward strand.
TTGCCTCCTTGCCATCTCTTCCTTCCTTGAAATTTAGCCTGTGTTGTACATCCTCCGGACGTTCTTCACAAGAAGTGAGAGCTCTTCGTCATCTTCTTCTTCATCGTCTTCGTCGGAGTGTGTGGATTGAGTTTTGAAGGCTGTTGTCTTCTTCTTGGAAGGAGCCATGTCCTCCCTCACTTTCCTCTCCATCTCATGGGTTTTGAGGTTCCCAATGAGACTAATTAGCTCCATCTCCTCCTTGTCATTGAGTTCCTTCAAGGTGGTTGCTTTTACTTCCCATGAGGGAGGAAGAGCCTGGATGATCTTTCTAACTCTTTGATTGTTATCAGTAGCATCACCTAGAGAAGAAAGTCCATTAGTAATCTTTGTAAATCTTGTAACCATATCATCTATGGTTTCATTTTCTTGCATGCAAAAATTCTCATATTGGGACCGAAGAAGGTCAATCTTAGCCCTCTTCACTTGTGAGGTCCCTTCATGTGTAACTAGCAAATGTGTCCAAATTTCATATGCGGACTTGCAATGAATAACTCTAGCTATGTCATCATCATTAAGGGCTTGAAGTAGTGCATAGTGAGCCCTAGCATTGGCATCAAATTCTTTGGTCTCTATTTCGGACCAAGTGGATTCATCACTGGGGGGTGCACTAAAGGGTTTGGTCACGGCCTTTGCAACTCGACTACCTAGAGATTGCAAGAAAACGGTCATCTTAACCTTCCATATGGGAAAGTTAAGTCCATCAAACTTAGGAGGGGTTTTAATTCCATCGGCCATATTTACTAAGTGAATATGAATGAAATGATTAGCAAAAATTAGGATCTCTCTAAGGTGTTAAGCCAAATCCTAGAGTCCAAGCTCTGATACCAATTGAAAAAACACCTAGAGGGGGGTGAATAGGTGTAATTGCTAATCTAATGATTCTTTTTAAAACTAAGTATGATGAATGATGCAACGATCTCTCAAAACAAGACTAAGAGCCGAATACCCCGTGAGAGGTTCTGAACTCCTTCCTCCCAATTCCCCTTGAATGGGTTAGAGGTGCGCAATGCAACCTTGTTGTATGAGATATGATCGATCAAGGCAAAGTATGATGGATGAATAGTGAGATGCACACAATATATCACAAGTATCACAAGCTTGAAGTAATAGCACAAAGAAAGAAACAAGATCACAAGCAAGTAATAGAAAGCAATATAGTGCAATAGAGATTTAAAGCAAGAATGGACACAAGGCAATCGCAAACACAAGATGTTTGTTTCGAGGTTCGAGCCACCGCTCTACTCCCCGCCTTCACCTCCGTGAAGGGTTTCCACTATCCACCGAGGACGCCTTACAATGGTCTACCGAAGACCCGAGCACCGAGCTCTCCAACTTACAATAACCTCTACCGAAGAGGTGTCTCCACAAGAAGAAAAAGATTACAAGTCACCAAGGTGATCACAAACAAGATCACCAAACTCTTTTACAAACTCTCACTCTTTTTACAACTTCACTATAGAATGAATAAGAGATTTTTGGCTCTAAGAAGTGTGGTGAGAAAACTTCAGTTGTAGAGTGATATTTGTTATCAAGCACAACTAAAAAACAAGCTCAAAAAGAATTGGAAATGAGTAGCTTAAACAATTTTTCTTCTCTTTTGAAAACAATGAAAAACTTGAGAATTTTCTTCATATGTAGTAAGAGAGTCTTCTCCTCTATATATAGGGAGAGAAATGGGTTTAAACATTTTATTTAGACCTTATTTGCTCTGAAAACAAACTGGAAAACCCTGTAAAAGTCTGCCAAAAAGCAGATCAAAAAACAGATTTCAGAATTGCACAAAAGAGGAAAGAGCCGTTGGGCAGCAGCAGGCTTGGCGGTCGACCGGGCCGGTCGACCGCCAGCTCAGCTGGTCAAAGAGCCGTTGGCTCGGGTCTTCTGGCGGTCGACCGGCCGGTCGACCCAGAAAACCCGAGAGCAAACCTGCTCTCAGTCTTCCTCTGGCGGTCGACCGGACGGTCGACTGATTGGTAGTCAAAAGTGCATTTTTATCATCATATTTACCATCACATTTTCATATTTATTCATTTAATTCTGCACATTTATTAATAATTTTTAATTTATTGTGTGCAGGCCTCGAATTATTATTTTTATAATAAATAAAGCTTAATGAAGCCCAAAAGCCCATATTTGAAGCCCAAGAGTCAAAGTGCAAATATCAATGTCAAGATGCAATTATGCAAGGGCTAAAGTTGCAATTATTAAAGATGAGGGAAGGATAGAATTCTACCCAACCCTAAACTCTTGCAGGATGAGGATAAAAGCCAAAGAGAGTGCAAAGATAAAAATTCAAAGAATTCGGATTCAGACTGTACACGTTTTAGTGTTTAAATCATAACTTTTGCTACAGTTATGAAAATCTGATGATTCAAGATGCGCCAGAAAGAAGACTTGAAGACCTACAACTCTTATGTTGATCAAACTTTCCAATTCAATCCGCAGATAAGCTAATTTCGGCGATCAACATGATAAGAAGTTGCAGGACAGATTTGAATTTCTATGGATAAGTGCAACAAGTCTGGAGATAAGATCTTTTTGGGAGAGTTGTACTAGGACTCTACATCTTCCAACTCCTATAAATATCCCTGCAGATGCAACACAGAAAGCGTCCAGCAAAGGGCCAAAGTTAGGATTTTTAGGGTTTTTAGGTTTTTAGTTCTCTTTCCACTTTTGTATTTTTTTTAAAAGCTGAGAGGAGATGATGTATTCATGGAGGAAGGGATCTGCTTGTACTGATGGTGACAGTCGGTGTAAGTGTTATTTTTCCACCATTGTTTATTAATCGAATCAAGGTTTGCTTTATTTATTCTTGTACTATTCTAGTTTCTTGTATTCTTATTTTAATCTTGTATCTACTTCTCTCTATTTGTTCTCTAATTTCTTGCCCACCGTGAGATCCAACTGCTTCGAGAATACCTAGCCGAAGAAGGAAGCTTGACGGCCCATGGCGATGAACAGGTCTTCATAGCTTGTTTTTCATTTCGTAGAGTAGATTAAGAAGGCGGACGATCCCATAAGCCGTGCTTGTACGCCTTCCAAGAAAAGGTAAATCATCGCAACGGTTCAAACGGCAAGCAGACTAAAGAGATAAGTTTTCTTTCCTCTTCTTTTATTTTCTTTTCTTTTTTGTAGATTAAATCCACATCTTCCACAATTCTTTTCTTCCATCCATTGTAAATACCACCCATTGTAAATACCACCATTTAACTAATAAAAATAAAAGCTTTAGAGTATAACTTGCTTAACGCTTCCATCGCAGTCCCTCCTTGAGGATCACGACCCGCATAGCCTTGCTACCGCGGATTAGAACTGAGACCTCGCACGATCTTTCTTAAATCTAATATTCAGTATTTTGTGTGCAGGAAAAATCAGTCAACAAATTGGCGCCGTTGCCGGGGAGGGACGGTAAGTTATTCTCTAATAAAAAAAATTTAATTTTTAACTAATTCTTTATTCTTTTCTGTTTGTAGGTTTGGAGAACAGGAAACAGAAACATAGCAGCAGCAGTGGACATATTGCTATTCTGTGCCTCTGCCCTCGAAGGCAGAGCACCAGAACCCACTGTTTTGCCGCGGATCCGCGGCCAGAGCCGCGGAAACGCGGCAACAGTGGTGAATTACTGATCCAATTTTTTGCAGGGTGCTTCAAGTTAAAAATTCTGCTTTCTGCTCTTTTCTGATTTGTTCTGTGATATACCTGTAAATTGCTAATAATTCAACAGTAAATTATTGGTTGTTAAAAATAAAATTTGATTAGACGTTTGCATATTAGGCACGTGTCTTTTCAATTATTTTTATTTTACTGTTGAAGAGTGCTGGAGCAAGGTACGTACGCATTGCATGTAGAATAGGACTCATCTCTTGGTTGATTATCTGCTTTGAGTGAATTCTATCTACTTATCTTGTACACTTGCACTAATTCATCTTAAGGGCATAACCTATAAATAAGATAAGGTGGGGATTTCATCACCCTTCCTTAGCCCAAAAATCATATCCCGAGCACTCACTAACCCAAGCCTAACATAAAAATTAGTAGACGTTGGCCCTAGGGACATCTCGGACTCAATAGGAGATTATCCTAAGGAGGAAAAGTGCTGGAAGTTGACTCTTGCTAAATCAGTGTCTAGAAAAGGGATTGAGGGCCGAAAGCCCGAAGATTGGTGGTTATTTAATTAAGGAACGTCTTTGACGGAAAACCTCCCACCACTCTTGCCCTGACCTGGCTGATTAACTCGTGGTCAAAATCTGCACCTGACCTCCCGTGGACAGTCTAACCAGTTAGGAGTCGTCTAGGTCATAGGTCTACCCTAACTTAGGATAGAATTTTTTTTCTTTTTGTTTGTTTATTTGTTTGTTGTTTGTGTTGGTGTGATATGGCATATAATAATAATTCCAATTTAATCCATATTACACCCCTAACTATTATTCGGATATTACCAACCCGGCATACCCTAACTTTGACCAATCTAGTGTGCCGGAATGGTCTTATCCGAATGAATATAACCCACACCCTCCATCTTATGACTATAATTTTCATAATAATTTCAACTCGTCACAGAGTTCATGGGGTTTCGAGTCCCCCGAGTCTAATGCTCAACCTAATTGTCCTTCATATCCATCTAGTCCACATTTTTCCCAAGATTCATACTCAGATCCACCCATTCAGAATAGAAATCCATCTATCTTGGAAATGATGAGTAGAAATGAGTCCAAGCAAAAATCACCATCAATCTTAGACATGATGATACGTGAGTCCACCAACTCACAACTTTATCACGATTACCCGTCCTATTTTCAAGTCCAATCAGAACATGATCCACCTATCGACTATGAAGGGATGCTAGCTGCCATGACTGAGGCTAAATTAGCCCGTGATCATGACATAGATTTGATGGTTCAATGCTTACGTTCTCACCGTCCGGCTGATTCTGATATCGCTGACCACTCTTTTAAAGCCGACGAACCAAGTTGCTTTGGACAACAAGATTCTAATTCAGTACCATCATGTGAACTTGCCGAAACTTCAAATTCTGATAACTTGGCAAGTTTTTCCTTTCCCGAATTAGAACTTGAACATGACCTAGATTCTCACAATCTCTTTACTTCTGAAACTGATTGTACAATTCTGACGGAAGATGTTGACCTTAGTTTTGAAGAATTGTATGGCGATGAGCTAGAATTCCTTAATATTGGAAGTAAAGAGATATCATCCATATTAGGTCATATTCCATTGTGGGAAGAAGATTATGGACTTAAGTTTCAATTTCTTGACTTGGACCCAATTCTTGAACCGAGCCCGACTCCTGAGCCCTTACTTGATTTGAGCCTCTTCCCTGAGTCGGTATTTGTTCCCGCACCCATAATGTCCAAGTCAATAATTCCATCTTTTCATACTCCATTTTGGACAAGGAGGTTGACACAATTGACTCTGAAATTTATTATGAAATTTGGAAATTTGATGGGGTGGAAATTCTAAAAAATAATTATACATATATTTTAGTGGGTTATGTAAAGGAAAATTCTGGTAAGTTCCACCAACTTTTATGTTATCTTGATTGGGTAGCAACGCTTGGCCCAATTAGACCACCACCGGAACCACCCCCTAAGGTAATTTTCTGCCTTCCCTTGTTCTTTTTCATGCATATATGCATACATTCATACATTGAGGACAATGCATGAGATAAGTGTGGGGGTGGGCTTTACTAACATACTAACATAGGTAGAAACTAACAAAAAAAATTGCTAAAAAAAAAAATTAAAAAAAAATTTTTTAAAAAAAAAATGTTATAAAAAGGACAATATTTTGACTTATCTTTTGAAAGAAATCTAAGTTAGTTTTAAGAATTAGGAAAATCATGATTAGGATTTCTAAAAACTTGGTCAAAATAAATAAATTGTTGAATTTTTAAGTATAGGAGAGAAATTGAATAAGTAGTTAGTCTTAATTTTTACCTTAATGAAATGTGCATACCTAATGCATATCTAGGATTTTAAGACAAAGACCCTTATGCCTCATATATATATTAAAAAAAAATATCACCAATTAAGCTGGATACATGTGCCTCAAGAAGCATGAGTATTCACGCCTAAAGGTGAGTTCAAAAAAAATATATATAAAATTAAATCCTTAGTTTTGGGGCCTAGTTCACTCGAATTTGAGTCCGCGGGGTGTTTTCTCACCTGGTGCCCTAAAGCCGACCGTTTGGGAGTCATCGACTTTAAGTTCGTTACATGGGTGGATTAGAAAGCCTAATAAAACTAAGAAAAATATTATATATGTATTAACACATCTAATAGTCAATTAGTTAGGTATGAGGGCCTCAAGAAGCCTTGATACTTACACGAAAGAAAATTAGATGAGTTATACATATTAAAAAAAAGAAAAAATAAATATATAAAAATAATAATAATAAAGAGGCATGAGAGTCCAAGTTAAGGAATTCCTAGTAAAATTCATAAGGATGCATATGATTTTTGGTAACGAAAAAGACTATACACAAATTCGATTTTGATCCTTACTTAAAATGAATAACAATTCACTTTATAAAGACTAAGTTTGAAGAATGAATAAAAATGAGGATCCTAAAAACTTATAGACTACTTAGTCTTTTCAAAAGTATTTCAAATATTTTTCCTTTTTATGGATTTTGTGGGTGTAATCCGCTGAAAACCCTCACGAGACAACACTCGTCCTCTAGGGTAACCTAGAGGTTTAACGGCTTGTTGCACGTGCTAAGTGCAATCGTGATTCCTACGAAAGTGAGTTAGGTTAGATTAATTTTTCTTTTCTTTTCTTTTTCTTTGTTTTTACTCGAGGACGAGCAAAAAGATAAGTGTGGGGGTGTGATTGGTAGTCAAAAGTGCATTTTTATCATCATATTTACCATCACATTTTCATATTTATTCATTTAATTCTGCACATTTATTAATAATTTGTAATTTATTGTGTGCAGGCCTCGAATTATTATTTTTATAATAAATAAAGCTTAATGAAGCCCAAAAGCCCATATTTGAAGCCCAAGAGTCAAAGTGCAAATATCAATTGTCAAGATGCAATTATGCAAGGGCTAAAGTTGCAATTATTAAAGATGAGGGAAGGAATTCTACCCAACCCTAAACTCTTGCAGGATGAGGATAAAAGCCAAAGAGAGTGCAAAGATAAAAATTCAAAGAATTCGGATTCAGACTGTACACGTTTTAGTGTTTAAATCATAACTTTTGCTACAGTTATGCAAATCCGATGATTCAAGATGCTCCAGAAAGAAGACTTGAAGACCTACAACTATTATGTTGATCAAACTTTCCAATTCAATCCGCAGATAAGCTAATTTCGGCAACCAACATGATAAGAAGTTGCAGGACAGATTTGAATTTCTATGGATAAGTGCAACAAGTCTGGAGATAAGATCTTTTTGGGAGAGTTGTACTAGGACTCTACATCTTCCAACTCCTATAAATATCCCTGAAGATGCAACACAGAAAGCGTCCAGCAAAGGGCCAAAGTTAGGATTTTTAGGGTTTTTAGGTTTTAGTTCTCTTTCCACTTTTGTATTTTTTTTAAAAGCTGAGAGGAGATGATGTATTCATGGAGGAAGGGATCTGCTTGTACTGATGGTGACAGTCGGTGTAAGTGTTATTTTTCCACCATTGTTTAATAATCGAATCAAGGTTTGCTTTATTTTATTCTTGTACTATTCTAGTTTCTTGTATTCTTATTTTAATCTTGTATCTACTTCTCTCTATTTGTTCTCTAATTTCTTGCCCACCGTGAGATCCAACTGCTTCGAGAATACCTAGCCAAAGAAGGAAGCTTGACGGCCCATGGCGATGAACAGGTCTTCATAGCTTGTTTTTCATTTCGTAGAGTAGATTAAGAAGGCGGACGATCCCATAAGCCGTGCTTGTACGCCTTCCAAGAAAAGGTAAATCATCGCAACGGTTCAAACGGCAAGCAGACTAAAGAGATAAGTTTTCTTTCCTCTTCTTTTATTTTCTTTTCTTTTTTGTAGATTAAATCCACATCTTCCACAATTCTTTTCTTCCATCCATTGTAAATACCACCCATTGTAAATACCACCATTTAACTAATAAAAATAAAAGCTTTAGAGTATAACTTGCTTAACGCTTCCATCGCAGTCCCTCCTTGAGGATCACGACCCGCATAGCCTTGCTACCGCGGATTAGAACTGAGACCTCGCACGATCTTTTCTTAAATCTAATATTCAGTATTTTGTGTGCAGGAAAAATCAGTCAACATCGACCCAGAAAACCTGAGAGCAATCCTGCTCTCAGACGGTCGACCGCCCGGTCGACCGTAGGACGTGCACAGACGTGCACGCCCAGGCAGAAAGGCCGGTCGACCGGGCGGTCGGCCGGTCAGCCTGAAACAGGAAAAACAGTATATTTTTGACTTGAAAAATTTTGCAAAATAATTTTTGACTTTAAGGAAACTTAAGTAATATGCTAGTAGGAGCATATAAATAAGATCTAAACATGGTATTTATTTTTGTAAAATATAGAGTCATGTAAATATATATTTAAGGCATGAAACCTAATTTAAAACATGAAAACTTAAATACAAGACTCACATTTTAACAAAACCAAATTGTGTGTGTGTGTATCCTAGAGCCAATATCCAACACTTAAACTTTTAACATTCTAATTCTTACATTGGTTCTAAGTACTACAAGCTCTTCAAGGGGGCTTTTCACCATCAAGGTCTTCAACACTTGAGTCTTGAGCTCACTTTGAGTTGACTTGAGTCCAAAACACTTTCTTTTAGGGTGTAAACCTTTTAGTAGAGTTAGAACCCTGAAACACACTTAAACAATAAGAAATATTAGTACAAATAACTAATATGTTTTGTAATCATCAAAACACACTAAACATGGGTGATTGTAACCTTGGGCGATTGTAACCTTGGGCCAACATAGGTGTGTTGTAGTGAGATTGTTTTTAGGTGATCAAAGTATTGTGATCACCAAAGACTTCATTTGTTCTTTGAGGAGGCGGGCAAGTGTGCTCGCGGTGGTTTAGAGTTCTTGTGTGAACTCGGTTGTTTCGAGATGCGGCCTCGGCGAGCTAGTGAGCTTGCGGTGTGTACAGGACTAGGGAGTCCGAGGGCTTGTAGGTGTTGCGGCACCGAGGAGAGATCCCTTGGGATCTTGCATAATGGAAATCCTTCGTGTGTCGAAGGCGGGGATGTAGAGCAAGTGTGCTCGAACCTCGAAACATACCTTTGTGTTTGCGATTGCCTTTTCTCTCTCTCTCTCTCCCCCTTACTTGTTTATATCTTGCATGTGTTTATTGTTCATCTTTATATGCTTGATATACATTGTGTGCTTTATTGATATACTTGCTTGGGATTGTTTGCTAACACTTGTATTCAACCAAGAGAGCCAACGCGGCACCTCAACCCATTCAGGGGGAATCTAGAGGAGTTTGTCCAGAGCCCTTCACGGGGAATTTGGCAACACTCTTTGGTTATACGTGGTGTTTAGTGTAAAAGATTTAATTAGGTTATAATAGTTTTTAGCTTCCGCATTATTTGCATTATTAGGCTTTAAGTGACCATTAGATTAGCCATCACCTATTCACCCCCCCTATAGGTGAACCTTCAATTGGTATCAGAGCTTGGTACTCTGATTTGTGTCTAACAACCTAGAGTTAAAGATCCTCATTTTTAGGCTAATCACAATATTTTTGTACACACACCATGGACTTCATGTCACCTCCCATGTTTGAGATTCTTAACATCCATATATGGAAGGTGAAGATGTCCTTGTACCTCAAAGCCCTAGGTTATCATGTTTATCTTGCCACTACTAATAATGCATATTGTTTAGATGGTAAGAATTTTGAGGCTAATGCAAAAGCCCTACATGCTTTAAGATCTACCCTACATGATGATTATTTATCTAGGGTTGCTAACATTGATTTGACTTTTGTAGTGTGGAACACCCTCCTCTCCCTTGGCGAAAATGATCAATAATATACGGGGAGCGATTCGGATGTTGGAAGCGACATCTCCAACAAGTGCTATATGGTCCAAGGGGATAACCCCCTTGAGGTAACTATCGAATCCGAGGATGAGGATAATAACATGTCATATGATGAGCTATCTACTTTTTGTCAATTATTGCTTAATAAATATGACATGATTAAAAAGGATAATAAAAATTTGAAAAAGAAGTTGGATTGCATGCATGTAGAACATGATACATTTAGAAGTATCATTGCATGTTTAGAAAAAGAAAATGAAGTTTTAAAAAATGAGAATGTTTCTCTTATGTCTAAATTAAATGATTTATGTGAAGGAAACACTAGTTTGAAAAATAAAATTTCTTTGGTGGAAAAACAAAAAGAAATTGTTTTTCAAAAAAACAACTCTTTGAAAAAGAAAATTTTTGAAAAAGAAAAGGAAAAAGAAAAAGTTTTTAAAAAGAAGAAAAATGACTCTTTATCTCACATGTCTTTACATTCTACTATTGATGATAGTGAGATTAAGAATTTGAAAAATAAAATTGATTGTTTGAGCTCAACCTTGAGCTCTTGTGCATTTAATCACAATAGATTGGAGTCTTTGTTTGCAAAGAAACAAACTCCACAGGTTCATGCACATCATCATGCATATGCACACTTTGCACGTCATGACCACACACACACTCATATGCATCCTAAGGTGTACAAATGTACACATTGTGGCCACAAAGGCCATTTAGCAAAATTTTGTTATGACAAATTGCATCATTTTAATTTTGCTAATATAAATATTTGGGTGCCTTACAACAAGACTAACCCCCAAGGACCCAAGAAAAAATGGGTACCAAAACCCCCACTATTTGCTTTTGATGTAGGTGAGGGATCTCTCAAGACGTGAAAGACTTGGTGCCTTGATGGTGGATGCACTTGGACTTGATGGACACATATATAGATGCATCGCTATCAAGGAGTTTTGGTGGGACTACCACCATGTTTGGAGATTTGGAACATAGTTCCTTAGTTGGTAACTATTTCTAAACTCCTAATTTATTTACATGCTTAAAACTAGCCTATACATGCCTATTTCATATATGATATTTTGAGCATGTTCATGTTTTATTTGTTTTGTGCTTCATGTGGTAAAAACATGCTTAGGTGCAGTTTTTATCAAAACTTGTATTATACATGTACAAATAGTGAGTTACACGTGATTAATATATGTTTGTACTTCATGCTCATTTGTACCCACTATATGCACATGTATAGCCTAGTTTTGATGATTCTTTCATTTATACATGTTTTGCCAATTTTCATGTTTTTACTTCATGTATATGTATTCTTATTCAAATCTAATAAATATACATGTATACCCGTGAGTCTCTTACCTTCATGCAAATACATTTGATAGACTCTTTTATATTTGGGATATGTATGTGTATTGTTAGGATTGGATAAATCATATATATGCCTAGAAGTGCATTATTATTTTTTTAAAAAAATAAATCTTCATGTTTTATAAAATGTTATTCATCTTTTTGAGCTTCAATGTCTATTTTCATGAAAATGCTATCTACATAACCTTTGAACACTCATCTTTTACTTTTCAAGATAATTGTAAGCTTTATGGACTATGAGTGCTTGAACTTTTATGTATTTGGTATGATTCATGAAATACATAAGCTTTGATTTCATGTTTTGTAGGATCTTTAACTAGTTTTTCAAAAAAAAAATTATTTTAACTAGTTATTGTTCTTCATTTGGTAGTGATTTTCAATACTATACTATTTTCAAATTTATTTTTGAAAACCCCTACCTTCAATGGGAGGATGGATGGGCGATTATGCCTTGTATGCTTCATTGAAAATCTTCTATCTTGAGCATATGAAGGGTGGTAGGTTATGAGTTATACACTTGATCTTATTGTTATGTCAATTGGTATCATTGGATACTTTCAATTGGTATCAACATGTTTTATAATAATGATTATTTTCAATTTGGTATCTTAAAAATTTGATTGTTTTACAAGAGCTCTAATACCTTTAAAATTTTTGTTTAAGAAAAATTAAAAAAAAACATTTTGTTGATTTGTAATTCCTATATGCAAGGAGAGCTTAACATATGGATTTATGTTGAGTATATTATAAATTGAGGAGCTTGACAACTCTTCTTTATATGATATACGTGTGTAGGGGGAGCTTCACATCTCCTCTTATGCATTACATAATATGTGTTATGTGAATTGGGGCTTGTCATCCCTTCTTCATGTAATGCATATGTGTAGGGAAGCTAACTTAGCGTCTTCCTCTTCATGAATGTATATCGCATATAAATCTTTATTGATTGATTTGTTTAACCCCTTCTTGATCTCTTTGTTTTTGACAAAAAGGGGGAGAAAAATTTGTTTGATTTGATTTTACTTTGACTCCTTTGTTGATGATTGACAAAAAGGGGGAGAAAGATTTTGGATTTATATGCATGTTTTGTGAAAAAGGATTGTTTATGCATATATGTTTTGTTTTACAAATAGGAGGGAAAAAAAGAATTTGAAATTTGTTTTATGCTTTATTAGCATGTTTACTCCTATATTTGCATACATGTTTATGTGCCTCATTGCATATTTATTTTATTTATTTGGTATGCATGAGCTAAGGGGGAGCTTCTTTGAAGCTTTACTTTAATCCATGCATATAAAACTTCATGAGTTTTGTCATCATCAAAAAGGGGGAGATTGTTGGCCCAAAGGCCTATCACCCTAGTTTTGATGATGATCAACTCATGAAGTTATGTTTACTAATAATCTTGTGTTTAATTAGTGACAGATTCATTATCAAGATCTTAGTAGGTGCATAGCTCAACAAAGGATAAAATGTCAAGATTTGGAGCTAGCACGGTGTGATCCAAGGAGCTTTTGGATCAAGCTTGGACCAAGTCAAGAAGATGAGAAGCCTTCAAGTGAAGACTTCAAGAAGATGAAGACTTGTGTCTAGGTATAAGATTTTGTTTTTGTTTTAGTTAAAAATGTAAAGGATAGAGTAGTTGGTGGATTGCTCAAGTACTTATACACACACACTCTTGATAGAATTGTTTTCAAAAAAGATTTTTTAGTTTAGAAAAGATTTTTCTTTGTGACAAAATACTATTTGGTTTTTGATATTCATGTTTGCATCTTTCAACCAAAACCAAGTTTATGCTTATTGTCAAAAACTTAGATATTTCATCTTATTTGTGTAGTGGATCATATCCATACACACTATGCTTTAATGAGTTCAAAATATCTAGTTTTTATTTGAAGATGTTTTGGAAAAGCAAAGTTTAGAAAACATGTCTTGGAAAATACAGTTTTTATCATGAGCCCAATATTTTCAAGTTACAAAAATAGTCCAATCTTTTATAACATGCCTTGATTTTGTGCAAGCATGTTTGTATATCAAAGTATATTGGTTAAACTATTTTTGTAGATTTTTAAGTATTTTATGGGATTTTATTTGAGCCAAAAAGACTAACTTTTTAATCCCAGAAAATTGTTTCAGGCTTCGGATAAGTCGACTTACTACCTTTATAGTCGACTAATCCTGAAGTCGGCCGACCGGACCGGTCGACCGACGTGCACAGATGTGCACGCCTTTGTGCACTGGAGGACGGCCGACCGTACGGGTCGACTGCTCCAGAGAGCAGAGCTCTCTGAAAAGTTCGGCCGACCGTACGGGTCGACCGACAGAGAGTTCGACTCTCAGCTCCAGTGGGTCGGTCGACCCAGGCGGTCGACCGTGGCTCCAACGGTCCGATTTCTGACCGTTGGCGGTCGACCGTACGGGTCGACCAGCAGTTCTGACAAAGCCCCAACGGCTAGTTTTTGACAGCCTATATATTTGGGGGTTTGTGGACTGTTTTCAATAAGATTTGGAGATAGTTTTAGAGCCAGTTTTTCCCACTCTTTTCAGAAGTTTTTCTCCACAAAATAGAGAGCAAATATTTCTTATCTAAAGGAAAGTTTATCAAGAGTGTTAAAAGAGATTTTCTTTGAGTTTTCCTCCACGATCTCAATCCTTGTTTTTCTCATACCACACTTGAGCTATCCATTGATTATTCATCCTATAGGTGTGTTGTAGTGAGATTGTTTTTAGTGATCAAAGTGTTGTGATCACCAAAGACTTCATTTGTTCTTTGAGGAGGCGGGCAAGTGTGCTCGCGGTGGTTTAGAGTTCTTGTGTGAACTCGGTTGTTTCGAGGTGCGGCCTCGGCGAGCTAGTGAGCTTGCGGTGTGTACGGGACTAGGGAGTCTGAGGGCTTGTAGGTGTTGCGGCACCGAGGAGAGATCCATTGGGATCTTGCATAGTGGAAATCCTTCGTGTGTCGAAGGCGGGGATGTAGAGCAAGTGCGCTCGAACCTCGAAACATACCCTTGTGTTTGCAAGTGCCTTTTCTCTCTCTCTCTCTCCCTTACTTGTTTATATCTTGCATGTGTTTATTGTTCATCTTTATATGCTTGATATACATTGTGTGCTTTATTGATATACTTGCTTGGGATTGTTTGCTAACACTTGTATTCAACCAAGAGAGCCAACGCGGCACCTCAACCCATTCAGGGGGAATCTAGAGGAGTTTGTCCAGAGCCCTTCACGGGGAATTCGGCAACACTCTTTGGTTATACGTGGTGTTTAGTGTAAAAGATTTAATTAGGTCATAATAGTTTTTAGCTTCCGCATTATTTGCATTATTAGGCATTAAGTGACCATTAGATTAGCCATCACCTATTCACCCCCCCTCTAGGTGAACCTTCAAAGTTTAATATCTATAGCTATTAATTTTCTTGTTTGTCTCACTGTACTTACTTTCTAATCTCAATAGTAAAATGAAGTTTGTTAAATGTTAAAAATGGTTTAGACTTTGCATTTAGGCACGTGTCTAATTCATTTACATTTTACATTACTGTTGAAGAGTACTGAGCAAAAAGGTACATTTGCATGGCATATAGTTTAGGAAACATTCTTGAGTGATTATTTGCTTGTCGAATGTTACTTTTCTTTATCTTGCACACTTTGCACAATCAATCTTAAGGGCTTGTCCTATAAACAAGATAAGGTGGGAAAGTCATTACCCTCTCTTAGCCTACAAACAATCTCCTCGCTCACTAACCCAAGCCTAACTAAAAATGAGTAGACGTTGGCCCTAGGGACATCTCGGACTCAGTTAGGAGATTATCATAAGGGGAAATGTGTTAGAATTTGACTCCTGCCAAATCAGTGTCTAAGGAAAGGGATTGAGGGGCGAAACCCCGAAGGCTGGTGGTTTGGCTTAATTAGGCCCGTCGCTTTTGCGCTGATACCTCCCACCAATCTTGCCCTGACCTGGCATATTAGCTTGTAGTCGTAGTCTGCATTATACCTCCCGTGGACAGTCTAACCAGTTAGGAGTCGTCTAGGTCAAAGGTCTACCCTAACTTAGTTTAGAATTTTTTTCTTTGTTTGCTTATTTGTTTGTGTTTTATTGTGTGATATGGCTTATAACAATAATTTTTTCAATTTTAATGGTAATCCATATTACACCTCTTTTTTGGATATTACCAATCTGGCATATCATAACTTTAACCAACCTAGTGTGCCGGATTGATCTTATCCGAATCAATATAACCCATGCCCCCAATCTTATAACCATATCTTCCAGAATAATTTCAACTCTTCACAGAGTCAATGGGGATTCACCTCCCCGGAGTCCAATTTTCAACGAACTTATCCTCTTTATCCACCTTGTCCACAATATTTCCAAGATTCATACTCAGTTCCACCAGTCCAAAATAGAAAACCATCAATTTGGAAATGAGTATGCGTGAGTCCAAACAACAATCACAAAATCTGATGGACTCACAATTTCACCACCAATTCTAAAATAACACTTCATCTTTTCAAGACCAACCACAACAAAATGATGAACCAATCAACTATGAAAAGATGATTGAAGCCATGACTCAGGCTCAAAATGCTCGTAATCATGACATAGATATGATGGTCCAAACTCTACGTTCTCACTATTTGACCAGTTCTGATGTCGCTAACTATTCTGTTAGAGCTAAAGAGTCATGTTGTTTTGAAAAACAAGGTTCCATTTCAGCACAATCATTTGAACTTGCCCAAACTCTATATTTTGAAAGTGACATTGACAGTTTGGCAAGTTATCTCTTTCCTGAAATTGAACTTGAGAATGAATATGATCATGAATCTAAACTTAGTGATTCAATTCTATTTCCTTATTCAATTATGACTCCGGTATCTTCACCTGATTTTAATCTTTTTCCCAAGTCAACATTGGATCCTGTGGCAATTTATAATGAAATTGAATCGCCTATCTTAGATGATCATCAATTGAACTTGACCAATTTCATACTTTTGAAAGTCCCATTGACAAATTGGCAAGTTCTCATTTTTATGAAATTGAACTCAATGAGAAATGTGACCTAGATTCTCAATTTTGTGATCCAGTTCAAATTCCTGAATCAATATTGACTCCTGTTTTGTTACCCGACTTGAATAAAATTTTAGAGTCAGTTTTGATTCCCATAACTTCATTCTTGAATTTGAATTACCAATATTAAGTCACATTCCATTGTGAGAAAATGAATGTGGACTTGAGTTTCAACTTCTTGACTTGGACCCACATCCTGAATCAATCTTGACTCCTGAACCGTTACTTGACTTAAGTCACTTTTCTGAGTCGGTATTAGTTCATGTACTTTCTAAGTCCAAGTCAATCATTCTATCTTTTCACACTCCATTTTGGGACAAGGTGGTTGACAAAATTGACTCAAAAATTAATTATGAAATTTGAAAATTAGATGGGTTAAATTTTTGATAAAAACCCTTCATATATACATCATTTTAGTGGGTTATACAAGAGAGATTTCTGGTGGGTTCCTTCAAACTCCACGAAAATTCGATTGGGCCGCATTTCATAGACCAATCAGACCACCACTGGAACCACCACCTTAAGGTAATATTTTTTTCCCTTTCTTCTTTTTCATGCATCTATGCATTAATTCATACATTGAGGACAATGTATGAGATAGGTGTGGGGGAGCGTCTAATATAACTTAGGTTTTTTCTTTTTATAAAAAAAGAAAATAGAAAAAATTATTAACATTTTCTTTACTTTTAAAAATTTTTTGAAAATAGAAACAATATTTTGACATATTTTTTATCAGAAATTATGTCAATTTTAAGGAATAAGAGAATCATAATTAAGATTTCTTATACTTGGTCAAAATAAGGTTATTTGTTTGATTTCTAAGGATAGGAAGAAAGTTTGTGAAAGCAATTTAGTCTTAATCTTTACCTTAAAGAAATATGCACATCTTATACACTTACACACTTAGGGTTCAAAAACAAAGATTCTTATGCCTTATAAAAAAATAAAAAAATATATCTATGAAAGATGAACAAATCTAATTATTGATTAGCTAAGTGCTTTGGCCTAAGCAAGCCTTAGTATTTATGGGAAAGACGATTAGATAAGTTTGAGGAAAAAATATATAAAAATCCTATGATTAAGCTGGGTATTTGTGCCTAATAAAGCATAAGTATTAACGCCTAAATATGGTTCATATAATAAAATTCTTAGTTTTGTGGCCTTATTTGCTCGAGTCCTTAAGTCCTCGAGGTTTCTCACCCGGTGCCCTAAGACTGTTTAGTTTGGGAGTCATCGATTAAAGGCTTATTACATGGGCAGATTAGAATGCCTAATAGAACTAAGGAATAATACCACCAAAAAATATATATATAAATAAGGCATAAGAGTTAGATTTAAAGAACTCATAGTCAAAATTTTCACGGTCACAAGGTGCATATGACTTAGGATAAAGTAATAGACTAGATGAGAAGTACAATTTGACTCCTTACTTTGATTAATAACAAATTTTGAATAGAGACTAAATTTAGGAATGAAAAATTCGGTTTTCCGATAACTTATAGGTTACTTAAAACTTACAATAATATTTCAAATATTTGTCTTTCAAAATACTAACATTTTTCTTTCTTTATGGATTTTTTGGGTGCAATCCACTGAAAACCCTCACGAGACAAAACTCATCCTCTAGGGGAAACTTAGAGGTTTAATGGCTTGTTGCACATGCTTCGTGCAATCGTGTAACCTGCGAAAGTGGTCTAATAATTTTTGGTTTAGTTTTATTGATTTGCTCGAGGACGAGCAAAAGATAGGTGTGGGGATGTGATCATACATATATTTTGTATTCTTTTCATTACACTCCTACATTTATCGTGTAATAAATCTGCTAATTTTCTTGTCTTAAATATCTATTTTGCAGAAGATAATAATGAAAAGAAAGAGGATTAAACCAAATAAATACTAGCTAAAATCAAATTTAACTGGATCTATTTGGTTAGCTGAGGATGATCGCAGATCTAGTTAGAACAAATCAAGGATTGGGGCAAATGTTTAGCTGAAGTCAAAGCAAATCAGAAATATAACACCAAATAGAAATCGGTAAAATTAAGATTTTTATAAATCCATTTTGGTTAGCTAAAGATCAACTAAGCATAATATCAAATACAGAGAGATAAATGGATAGAGAGAAGATCAACGGATGAGATGAAGAAAGTTTGACTCAGATTCTGACTGAATATATTTTAGTATTTGAATCATAACTTTCTCTACCAATCTCAAATCTGATGATTCAAGATGATCCAGAAAGCAGACTTACCGGGATACAACTCTTATGTTGATCACTATTTCTAATTCTGTCATCTAATAAGTGATATTCAGCAATCAACACGCCAACAAACTGCAGATCAGAACTGAATATTCACATCAAAATAAGTTTGGAGATAAGGGGAGGGATTCAAATTCAGAAATAGCCAGCTTTCCCTATTTCATATTCCTCTAACCTCTGCATTTCTTCTATAAATACTTGCAATCTCAAAGGTAAAAGTGGACGACTAAGTAGAGAGTAGAACTTAGGCTAATTTGTAGTTTCTAACTTAGGTTTTTATTTTTTTTCATGTATTTTTATTTTCTTTATGTAACTGAGAGGAGATGATACTTTCATGGAGGAATGAGAGCAAGCTTGTACTGCAGGTGACACCGCTGTAAGTGATCTCTTCTTCTATTGTTATTTGAATTGAATCAAAGTTACTTTTTCTTGTTTACTCTTGTTTTCGTTTACTCTCCTCTATTGTGTTCCAATCCAAGTGAATCTGTTAGCCTCGAGACTGCTTCACCATTGCAAGTGCCCTTGATGGCCTATGGTGATGAACAACCATTCTCTTTCTAGTATAGCTTGCCCTTTTTATTCTTAATGTAGATCGGGAATGGGGAAGATCCTAGACGCCATGCTTGATCGCCTTCAAAGACAAGATAAGTCGTAGCTACGAATCCAAGGTATATGAGCACAAAAGGGATAAGTAACTTTTAGTTTCTTTCTTTTCTTTTAATTCTTTAGTTTAGAACACCACAATCTGCCACTTCTTTTATCATTCCTTTTCCATTTCTTTGTACATATCATTACACTCCTACATTTATCGTATAATAAATCTGTTGATTTCCTTGTCTTAAATATTTATTTTGCAGAAGATAATATTGAAGAGAAAGAGGATTAAACCAAATAAATACCAGTTAGAATCAGATTTAACTGGATCTATTTGGTTAGCTGAGGATGATCCCAGGTCTAGTTAGAACAAATCAAGGATTTGGGTAAATATTCAGCTGAAAATCAGAGCAAATCGGAAAGATAACACCAAATAAAAATCGGTAAAATTCAGATTTCTATAAATCCATTTTGGTTAGCTAAAGATCAACCGAGGATAAAATCAAATACATAGAGATAAATGGATAGAGAGAAGATCAACGGATGAGATGAAGCAAGTTTGACTCAGATTCTGACTAGATACATTTTAGTATTTGAATCATTACTTTCGCTACCAAATCGCAAATCTCATGATTCAAGATGATCCAGAAAGTAGACTTATAGGGCTACAACTCTTATGTTGATCACTATTTCTAATTCTGTCATTTGATAAGTGATATTCAGCAATCAACACGCCAACAAACTGCAGATCAGAACCGAATATCCACATCAAATCAAGTTTGGAGATAAGGGGAGGATTCAAATTCAGAAATAGCTAGCTTTCCCTATCTTCATACTTCTCTAACCTCTGAATTTCTTCTATAAATACCTGCAATCTCAAAGGTAAAAGGGAAGGACCAAGCAGATAGTGAAACTTAGGCTAATTTGTAGTTTGTAACTTAGGTTTTTAGTTTTCTTTTATGTAATTTCTGTTTTATTTATGTAACTGAGAGGAGAGGAGACTTTCATAGAGGAATGAGAGCAAGCTTGTACTAAAGGTGACACCATGTAAATAATCTTTTCTTCCATTGTTTTTTAAATCGAATCGAGGTTTTCTTTTCTTTTCTATTCTTGTTTTTGTTCGCTTCCCTCTTTTGTGTTCGTGGATTCAAATGAAACCGATAACCTCGAAGTTGCCTTATCCTTCAAGTGTCGTTGATGGCTTATGGTGATGGATATCCATTTCTATGATAGTATAGCTCGCGCCTTCATTTTATAGTATAAATCGGGAATAGGGAAGGTCTCATCTGCCATGCTTCACTCGCCTTCATGTAAATATACATCGTTGATACGGGTAAAAGGTAAGCAGGCGCCAAAGAGGTAAGTATGTGTTTTAGGTTTTAGTTTTTCTTTCTTTTCTTGTAACTTTTAGTGTAGATGACCAACCCCATAATCACCCAAATCTCTTTCATTTTTTTTCAATTTCTTTGTACATATTACTTCTATTTTCTCCACCTTCTCATTCTATCACTTTCTTCCTAACTTGACTTTTACTCTATTTTTCTTTATTTTTTAAGAACTAAAAGAAGAACTTAAATCATACTTTGTATCCTAAAAGAGAACTTACTAAAAAGCTTCCATCTCTAGTCCCTCCTTGTGGATCACGACCCGCATAGCCACTTGCTATTACGGTAGAATTAAGTAACTTGTACTTTTCATTCTTAGTTCTGAAATTTTGTATTCTGTGTGCAGGTAAAACCTCAATCAGCAAACATCTAAAGGCTAATGCAAAAACCAACCTTGCTTTAACGTCAACCCTAAATGATGAATATTTATGTAGGGTTCTAACTTTGATTCGGTTTTTGTAGTATGGAGCACTGTAGTCTCCCTTGGCGAACAAGAATAATATTATGCGGGGAGCGACTCGGATGTTGGAAGTGAGGCTTCCAACGTATGCTATATGGTCAAAGGGATAACCCCCTTGAGGTAAGCTCCGATTCCGAGTTAGAAGAGGATGTTGATATGTCTTATGATGAGCTTGAATCATTTTGTCAATAACTTCTTGAAAAATATGAATTGCTTAAAAAGGATAATAAGAAAATGAAAAATACATTTGATTCCTTGTTAAAAGAAAAAGATTCTTTTTAAACTAAATTGGAATGTATTTCAAAAGAAAATGAATTTTTGAAAAAGGATAATATTTCCTTGACTTCTAAATTAAATGTTCTTTGTGAAGGAAGTACTACTTTAAAAAATAAGATTAATTTTGTGAAAAATGAAAAAGAGATTGCTTTAAATGAAAAGAATTCTTTGAAAAGAAAATTGTTTCAAAAGAAAAAATGTTTCTAAAAAGAAAAAGATTGTTGATCATGCATTTCATGCTATTACCATTGATAATAATGAGATTAACTTTTTGAAAAATAGAATAGATTGTTTGAGCTCAACTTTGAGCAATTGTGCATTTAACCATAATAGATTGGAAACCTTGTTTCAAAAGAAACAAGATCCACATGTTCTTGCACATCACCCATGGCGCACATATGCACACTTTGCACATCATAATCATAATCATTCCCATGTGCGTGCTAAAGTATACAAATGTACACATTGCGGCCGCAAAGGCCATCTTGCAAGATTTTGCTATGATAAAGTAAATTCTTTAAATGTTGCAAGTAATAATGTTTGGGTTCCTTACAATGCTAACCCCCGTGGATCCAAAATAAAATGGGTACCAAAATCTCCTCCTCTTGTGTTTGATGTAGGTGTGGGCTCTCACATGACGTGAGAGGGTTGATACCTTGGTGGTAGATGCATGGGCTTGATGAATACTACAAATTGATGCATCAGTCTTAAGAATGTTTTAGTGGGAAGGCTACCATGTTTTGGAGACTTAGAGTATAGTTCTTTAGTTTGATAACTATCTCTAAACTCTTATTTTATTTACATGCTTTTACATTAATAATTTTTAGCATGTTCATGTTTAGTGTTTATGCTTCATGTGATAAATACTTGTTTAGATGTAGTCTTTGTTAAAACTTGTGTATATACTTGTATAAGTAGTGAGCAACATTTGATTCCTATATGTTTGCATTTCATTGCTCATTTGTACTCATTACATGTACATATTTAACCTAGTTTTGATGATTCCCTTATTTACACTTGTTTTTCCTATCTATGTGCATGTTTTTGCTTCATGTATATGTTATGCATGTCTAAAACTAATAAATATACATGTATACCCTTGAGTCACTTGTCTTCATGCAAATTACTTTTTTGACTCATTTGTGTTTAGGATATGTATGTATATTATTAGTTTTGATAAACACATACATATACCTTGAAGTTTATTTTTAGTGAAAAATAAATTTGTATAAGTTTCATATTTGTTTGATAAAATGAATTTTCATGTTTTTCACATGTTTGATGTTTTGAGCCTCATTGACTATTTTCATGAAAATGCTAATTACATGATTCTTGTGCACTCACACTTCATTTATTTATTCATGACCTTATTTCATGAACACTTTTTGGGCTTTATAGATTTTAAGTGTCGACTTTTGTGTATTTAGTATGAGATACATATGATTTATTTTCATGTTTGAAGGATCTTTAACTAGTTTTTTTAAAAAAACTACTTTGAACTAGTTAGTTATACTTCAATTGGTAGAATTTCAAATTTTGCAAAATATTTTCAAACTCTTGTTTTGAAAACCCCTACCAACCCTTTGAGGGTGGATGGATGGGCGGCCATGCCTTATATGCCAAAATAATTATCTTTTATCATGTGCATGAAAAGGGTGGATCTTTATGAGTTATACACATGATTCTCATCATATTTTCAATTGGTATCACAATTAATATTTTTTATATATACTTATATTTTCTATATATGTATGCTTCAAAATTCAAATAATATCAATTTCTATTGGTATTTCTTTTCATACATATATATGTTTTGATTGTGCTTGATTTACAATAGTCATTACATGTTTAAAGCACAAATTATGCTTATGTTAAGTTTGACTTAAATCTTGATTTCAAAATGATATCTCATTTGGTATTTAAATAAGCTTATGCATTATTTCAATTGGTATGTTTATTGATATCAAAATTTACAATATACTTTGATTGGTATCAATATGTTTTGATTTCGATTGGGTTTCGATTTAAATTGGTATCAAGAATGTATTACCTTTCATTTCAATTGGTATCAAAATTGGTATCAAAAATGTTTTACCTTTTATTTGGTATCAAAATTTACCATATATTTCATTTGATATCAAAATATAAAATATTTTTTTCTTTGATATCAAAATTTACAATATACTTTAATTGGTATCAATATGTTTTGATTTCGATTGGGTTTCGATTTAAATTGATATCAAGATTGTATTACCATTTCAATTGGTATCAAAATTGGTATCAAAAATGTTTTACCTTTTATTTGGTATCAAAATTTACCATTTAGTATCAGAATATAAAATATTTTCTTTCATTGGTATCAAAATTTACAAATATTTCAATTCCAATTGATATCACAAATTTTCAATTTC
This sequence comes from Agave tequilana, assembly GCA_038442645.1. Classification (NCBI taxonomy): domain Eukaryota; kingdom Viridiplantae; phylum Streptophyta; class Magnoliopsida; order Asparagales; family Asparagaceae; genus Agave; species Agave tequilana. The sequence continues at coordinate 107,405 of JAVJIF010012494.1, forward strand.
ATATGGTATCAAAAATCTTGTGGTATCTTAAAATTTTTGTTTATGTACAAATGGTATCTCAAAATTTGTTTTCATTACCTTGAGTAATTATCAAAATTTGTGTTAAAAATGTTTTGATATGTATTGCCTATATGCAAGGGGAGCTTAACATCTCTTATATATATATATATATATATATATATATATATATATATATATATATATATATATATTCATGTTGAGTGTATCTTATATTGAGGAGCTTCACAACTCTTCTTTATGTGATACACGTGCGTAGGGGGAGCTTCACCATCTCCACTTATGCATTGTATATTATGCTTTATGTGAGTTAGGGTTTGTCATCCCTTTTTTATGTACGGCATGTGTACAGGGAAGCTAACTTAGCGGCTTCCTCTTCATGAATGTATATCGCATACATATCCTTAGTGTTAATTTGTTTTTCATCCCTTTGTTGATGATTGACAAAAAGGGGGATAATGATTTTTGAGTTTATATATGTATATTTGAGTTTTTACATATATTGAGTTTATGCATTTTATGTTTTTATAAAAAAGAGGAGAATGATTTTAAAAGATTAAACAAAAAGGGGGAAAAAGTTTCTGGAGAAAAGAACTTTTGATTTATGCATGTTTCTCTTACCTCGTTTACACATATATATTTGTTTAGTTTTATGCATTTCATTATAATATCTTTTTGTTATTGTTATACATGAGTTAAGGGGGAGCTTCTATGAAGCTTAACTTTAATCCATGCATATATAACTCCATGAGTTTTGTCATCATCAAAAAAGGGGAGATTGTTAGCCCAAAGGCCCATCACTCTAGTTTTGATGATGATTAACTCATGTAGATATAGTACTAATGATCTTGTGTTTAATTAGTCTCAGATATATGATCATGATCTTAGTTGGTGTTTAGCTCAACAAAGGATTTCAAGTCAAATTTTGGAGCTAGCACGTGTTGATTCAAGAGCTTGTGCATCAAGACCACATCAAGTACTCAAGAGGAGTCTAGCTCATTGGATCATGTTTTGGACCAAGTCAAAAAGGAGAAGAAGACTTTCAAGTGAAGACCTTCAAGAGAATACTTGTATTTAGGTTTGTTTGTGTAAGATTTTGTTTTTAGATAAAATGTAAAGGATAGATTAGTTGGTGGATTGCTCAAGTTCATATACACTCACACACAAGATTTATATGTGTTTTCATAAATACCGTTTTGGTTTTTGTTTGGGAAAATTCCGTTTTGGTTTTTAAGCCTCAAAGTATACATGTATTTTATCAAAACTTTATTTAGAGGTAAATGTCAAAAACATAGATATCTCATCACATATGTGCAGTGGATCATATCCATGCACACTAAGCTTTAAAAATGTTTAGAATATCTTGTTTTTATATTTGGAGGAGTTTTGAAAAAAATCAGTTTTTTATTTGAAAAAATCATTTTGGAAAAATACATATTTTTGTTTAAGGCAAAACTTTTATATTATAAAAATAATTCAAAATGTTTGTAATATGTTTTGATTTTTACTCAAACATGTTTGTATATCAAAGTATATTACTGAACTTATTTTTGTAGATTTTTAGAGAATTTATGAGATTTTATTAAAGGAAAAATGACAAGTTTTTAATCCCTAAAATATGCTGTTTCTGGCCTTCTGCCAGTCGACCGCACGGTCTACCGAGACAGAGGTTGGTCGACCGGACGGTCGACTGATGTGCACAAACGGGCACGGCTTGTTTGGCTGGAGGGCCGGTCGACTGACCGGTCGACAGCCAAAGAGTTCTGCTATCTGGAAATGGCCCCGGTCGACTGGGCGGTCGACCGGCAGAGAGCTCTGCTCTCTGTATCCAGGCCACGGTCGACCGGCCGGTCGACCAGTGGGACAACGATCGAAAATCTGACCGTTGGCGGTCGACCGACAGCAGCGTCAGCTACTGATTTGGAACCCAACGGCTAGTTTTTGGATGCCTATAAATTTGGGTTCCCTTAGACTATTTTATATAAGATTTTTGGAGAGTTTCAAAGCCAGTTTTTCCTAACTATTGTAGAGGTTTTCTCAACTTATTTTAGTGCTAATACTTTCATATCGAAAGGAGAGTTTTTCAAGAGTGTTTTCAAAAGTGATTTCTTGAGTTTTTCACCACCAAATCAATCCAAGTTTTTCTCACACATACTTGAGCTTTCCATTGTTATATCCATCCTATAAGAGAGTTGTTGTGAGAGTTGTTTTAGGTGATCAAAGTGTTGTGATCACCAAAGTTTTCATACTTTGTATTTGAGGAGGCGGACTTGCAGGTTCACGTTGTTTCGAGTTCTTGTGAGAGCTCGGTGTAGAGGTACGGCCTCGGCAAGCTAGTGTGCTTGCGGTGTGTAGTTCTTGCGGGAATAAGAGAGGGACTAGAGAGTCCAAAGGACTTCTAGTGTGAACTCGCTTGTAGGTGTTGCGGTACCAAGTGATCCGGTGGGATCATTTTTAGTGGGAATCCTTCAAGTGTTGAAAGCAGGTACGTAGAGTAAGGGTTCTCGAACCTCAAAACAAATCTCCCGTATTTGCGATTGCTCTCTCTATCTCTCACTTGTGTTTATATCTTACTTGCTTATATTGCTTTCATTTTTATATGCTTGATATATTCTTGTGATTACATTGATACATGCTTGTGGATTGTTTGCTTACACTTGTATTCAACCAAGAGAGCCATAGCGGCACCTCAACTCTTATCTAGAGGAATCTTGAGGAGATAGTCCAGAGCCCTTCACGGGGATAGGTGATAATGCTAATCTAATGAACTTAATGTGAAATTTAAAAACTAATTGCAATCAGCAAGAGATGCACACTCAAACAAGCCAAGGAAATAAATATGAATGAACAATATGAATAGATGCAAGGCACAATATAGAGAGAGAGAGAGTAAGAGCCAAGGGATCAAGCGCAAACAACAAGATATGTTTCGAGGTTCGAGTACCCAGCTCTACATCCCCGCCTTCTCCAGAAGGATTTTAAGTCCACTAGCTTGTCCACAAAGGACTCCCACAAAGGGAACCTCCACCGAGGATTTGGGGCAACACAATCACAAGGAGTACCCAACTCCTCTCCTTACAAGAACAACCTCCTCCTTGAGGCACAACTCCAAGCCAACAAACAATCACCTCACAACTTGAGGGATTAGCACAAAGCTACACAAGGATCACCTCACAACTTGAGGGATACAACCCAAAGGCACAAAGCCAAGCAAGAATTAGGTTTACAACTTGGTGGTCTAACAAACAACCACAAACAATCTCTTTTCCCACACAAAGATCTTATAGAATAAGATAGTAGATGTAGCTCAAGTGTGGAGAAAACCAAAGGAATGAAAATCAAAAACTCAAAGGAAAATCTTTGGGAAAAATAGAAACCAGATGAAGAAATTGAATCAACACTTTTCCCAAAAACCCTTTCTTGATTTTCAAAACCCTAGCAAAAACACCAAATAGATTGTTCAATTTAAAGCCCAAAAACTTCTTTTGATTGCAGTGAAAACACTAGAGAGTCAGGAAAAATTAGCACAAAAAATCTTATGCAAAACCCCCAAGAAATGGGATATTTATAGCCCAAACAGAAAACTAGCCGTTAGACTGATCTGGTAGCCTGACAGGCTGGCAGTCGACCGGCTGGACGACCGCGAACGGTCATAAATATGACCGTTGGGCAAACCCGGTCGACCGCCCGGCCGACCGCCCAGATACAGAGAGCAGGACTCTCTGATCCGGTCGACCGCAACGGTCGACCACCCAGATACAGAGAGCAACGCTCTCTGGTCCGGTCGACCGCCCGGTCGGCCGGCCCACTGTGCTGCCAGACGTGCACAGCTCTGTGCACGTCGGTCGACCGCCCGATCGACTGGCCCTTGGTGCAGTCGACCGTGCGGTCGGCCGACCTGGCCTGTCAGCCACAGTTCTAAGTCAGAAACTGGGGTTAAAAAATATTTCTAAAAAATCTTTTATCTCTTCTAAAAAATCCCCAAAATAGTTTTAACATTTTGCATTGATATATAAACATGTGATAAACATTACAACTCAAATATCAAGCATATGAAACCATTTTTGTGTCTTATCATTTTTGTCAAAAACCAAAACTTGTATTTTATCAAACTTTGATTCTTCAATACATGAATAGGAAAGTCAAAAACTAAGTTTGTGTAGGAAGTTGAAGCATGCATGTATATAGAACAAATCTTATATACATTAAACCATGTAAACTTGTTTTGAATCTATCTATTCATGAAACCAAGATTGGTTAAACCAAAAATGGAATAACCGAAAACCAATATTCAAAACAAGAAACATGTGTGTTGTGAACTTGAGCATATCATACTATTCTAATCTTTACACATGGATCTAAAACTCAAACTAAACTATGGTACCGATGTCTTCTTGTAGAGCGCCGTCTCCAAACCGACTCGATCCAAAACTCCTTGATCCACCGAGCAAGTGCTATATATGATCTTTGACGCTCGGGCTCTTGAATCAACATGTGAAAGCTTTCAAATCATCTTGTTGAAGCTAATCGCCTACTAATAACTTGATTAATGATCTGAAACTAAAATCACAAGATTATTAGTACACATAACTACATGAGTTAATCATCATCAAAACTAGAGTGGAAGGCCTCTGGGCCAACAATCTCCCCGTTTTTGATGATGACAAAACTCATGGAGTTATATATGCATGGATTAAAGTTAAGCTTCAAAGAAGCTCCCCTTAACTCATGCATAAACAAATAAACATAAATATGCAATGAATATGAAACATGAACATGCATAGATATGCATAAACAATAAAAGGCTCTAGATACCAATGAAATTGTCAAAAACAAAACATGCTCTAGATACCAATTAAACTTAAACTAAATTAAACTTAATATATGCAAAACATAAATATGCATATATAAAACTCAAACTCTAAATCTTTCTCCCCCTTTTTGTCAATCATCAACAAAGGAGTAAACAATAAAAACAAAACAAAATCTTCTCCCCTTTTACTACAAAGAAACAATCATCAATAAAGGGGTAAAAGCAAAAACAAATCAATAAATTTTTCTCCCCCTTTTTGTTCGAAACAATGAATCAACAAAAGGGTTAATAAAAACAATGTACTCCCCCTTTTGGTCTAAAACAAAAACAAAGTCAATAAGGGGTGACTTTAAACATGATACCAATTAAAAATATGTCAATGAAGTGCCTCTTGATATCAATTTAAAAAATGAAAGCAATATCTAGATACCAATTGAAATAATTGTTCATTAAAAGCAAATGATACCAAAATGGAAATTCAATATTTTCTATCATAAAGCAAGGGAGTGAAAATCAAATACCAATTGAAATACAAAATCAAATTTTCTCCCCCTTTATGAAATACCAACTAAAACAATGCGTAGGCTTGAAATGAGATATCAATTGAAAAGCAATTGAAAACTAATCAATTGAAACAAAATTGAACCTCAAGCTTAGCATAAACACAAACATATATATGTATGAAAAATTAGATACCAATTGAAATTGATACTCTTTGAAATGCAAGCATACATATACGAAAATATATGAGTATACAATAAAGGTCAAAATTGATACCAATTGAAAGAATCCAATGATAGCAATTGAAACAATAATAATATCAAGTGTATACCTCATATAACCTATCCGCCCAATCATGTTCAAGTTTAAAATGATTTTCAATAAAAAGCATACATGAGCATGATCTCCCATCTAACCACTCATGGATAGTAGGGGTTTTCAAAAATAGATTTGAAAATAAGTTTTGTTTGAAAACTCTACCAAAATGAAGAATATCGCAACTAGTTAAATGGAAAAATTTGTTAACTAGTACGAAATCCTTCAAGTAAGGAATAACAACAAATTGTTTTTCATGAAACACATGTAATTCACAAGATCACTAAACACTCAAAAACAATAAAGCCTATATCATACTCATGAAAATAAAATCATGAGAAAACAATAAGTGAGGAGAGTGTACAAGATATATGTGAAACATATCAACATGAAAATATTCAATTAAGCTCAATTAAGATATTCCATAAAACATGAGACATGAAAATCTAAAATTTTCAATAAAACTAATTTATACTTCAAGGCATATGTATGTTTTGACAACACAAAAAGTATACATACATATCCCTAAACACAATTTGAGTCCATAATAAAGTTTTGCGTAAAAAGTAAACGACTCAAGGGGTATACATGTATATCTAAAGGTTTGGCAAAATAAACATATACACGAAGTGAAAACACATGATCATAAAAATATGTCCAAAATAGGGAATACAAGTTAGAATGCATGAATCATCAAAACTAGATTATACTAGAACATCTAATGGGTACAAATAAGCATCCAAGCACAAACATATATAAAGATTTATTTGTGGCCCACTACATGTACAAGTATAAATTCTAGTCTTAATGAAAACTAATATTTAAACAAGTAATCAAATCATGAAGCACGAAATGGGACATAAATCATCATTACAAACATAAAACGATCATTATGTAAATTCACATGCTATTAGAGTTATGATATGCATAATAGCTAAACAAATGGTGAGAACACAACATATGGGTCCATATAAACATGGGTGATCTCAAAAACTATACATGCATGTCAATGATCTAAGAGTCATGGCATTTAACATAATAAAGTATAAACATCAAAACAAAAATCATAAACATCTATATGATCATTATGTGTATGCATATGTATTAGATTTAGAGCATACATTAGTTAAAAACAAGGTGAGAACACAAAGATAGGTCCATGGGTGTCTCAAATAACTAAACATGTATATCACTAATCTAAATCACATGGCATAATCATAATGAGCTATAAAACATGACATGATATAAATCAATGATGTGAAAGCATGTAAATAAAAACGGGAGTTAAAGATCGATACCAAAACGATGAAGGCACCTCTCTAGTTCTCCAAACCAATGGTGGTCCTCCTCCACCAAACTCTCCTTAAAAGTGATGCATCCAAATTGCTTTCTTTAAGCACGGAACGCATCCACTTCAAGGCACCGCTACTCTCACGTGATGAGAGAGCCCACACCTACATCAAATACATGAGGGGTGGTCTTTGGTACCCATTTCCTTTTGGGTCCATAGGGGTTAGTATCTTTCCTAACCCAAACAAGATTATTTGCTAAATTTTCAATATGTAAACGATCATAGCAAAATCTAGCAAGATGGCCTTTTCGACCACAATGTGTACATGTGTACACATGGGCATACATAGTGTGAAGTTTGTGATCGTGATGAGCATGTGTATGCCGTGTATGGTGTGCATGCAAAGATGGAACTTGTTTCTTACGAACTAAGGTTTCCAAGCGTGTATGATTTAACGTGCATTGGCTCAAAGTGGAGCCCAAGCAATCTACACTTTTCTTCAAAACATTTATGTCATTTTCAATACTAGAAGATAAAGTGGAGCATGCAAAAGATGTGCTAGGTGAATCTTCACTAGCATGGCAAACATTAGAATCTATATCAATTTTTAAAGATTCATTTTTCTTCAAAACTAAATCCAATACTTTTGTAATAAATTCAATTTCGTTTTTCAAAACAAGGTTATCATTTAAAACACAATCCAATTTTGAAGATAAAACCTCATTGTTTTTCACAACATCATCACAATCATTTTTGCTTTTCAAAACATCAATCTCTTTTAGGGCAAGGTCTAGTTGAGATCTTAGTGAGTCATGTTCACTAGTAATCTCTTCCTTTTCTTACAAAACCAATTCAAAAGTTGAGCACAAATCCTTTAATTCTACTTTTCGTTCAAAATTGTTCTTTTTCAATTTTCAAGCTTTTGAGCAAGTTCTATATTTAAATTTTGAACTTCCAAACGCCCATAGCAATATGAACTAGAGCTATCATCTAGTTGAGAATCCGATTGTACCTCAAGGGAGTCTTTCCCTTGGACCATGAGGCAATGCTCGTCGGACTTGTCTCTCCTAGATCTCCTCAACTTGTTAATGATCCTTGGTAGCTCGGAAGAAGGCAATATGCTCCAAACTGTAAAACCCGAATCATAATGATCAAACACATGTAAAAGATCTTCATTAAGAGACGCTCTAAGTGTCTTAAGTGCTAATGCATTGGCCTTTCTATGCTTGCTAGCATTTGGGAAGGATTCTATAGTAGTGGCTTGATAAACTAGATGTCCTAGGCTTTTTAAATGACTACTCATCTTGGCCTTCCAAATATCATGTCTAGAAAAATCAAACATAGGAGGGCTATCCATGAGTGCAAACTAAATGTGCGCAAATGAAAAAAGCAAATGAAGATTAGCAACCAAGATCTCACTCCTAGGTGGTTAAACCTAAATATCAGGAGCGGAGGCTCTGATACCAATTGAAATCGCCTAGAGGGAGGGTTAATAGGTGATAATGCTAATCTAATGAACTTAATGTGGAATTTAAAAACTAATTGCAATTAGCAAGAGATGCACACTCAAACAAGCCAAGCAAATAAATATGAATGAACAATATGAATAGATGCAAGGCGCAATATAGAGAGAGTAAGAGCCAAGGGATCAAGCGCAAACAACAAGATATGTTTCGAGGTTCGAGCACCCAGCTCTACATCCCCGCCTTCACCCAAAAGGATTTTAAGTCCACTAGCTTGTCCACAAAGGACTCCCACAAAGGGAACCTCCACCGAGGATTTGGGGCAATACAATCACAAGGAGTACCCAACTCCTCTCCTTACAAACACAACCTCCTCCTTGAGGCACAACTCCAAGCCAACAAACAATCACCTTACAACTTGAGGGATTTGCACAAAGCTACACAAGGATCACCTCACAACTTGAGGGATACAACCCAAAGGCACAAAGCCAAGCAAGAATTGGGTTTACAACTTGGTGGTCTAACAAACAACCACAAACAATCTCTTTTCCCACACAAAGATCCTATAGAATAAGATAGTAGATGTAGCTCAAGTGTGGAGAAAACCAAAGGAATGGAAATAAAAAACTCAAAGAAAAATCTTTGGGAAAAACTAGAAATCAAGATGAAAAATTGAATCAAACACTTTTCCCAAAAAACCCTTTCTTGATTTTCCAAACCCTAGCAAAAACACCAAATAGATTGTTCAATTTAAAGCCCAAAAACTTCTTTTGGTTGCAGTGAAAACACTAGAGAGTCAGGAAAAATTAGCACAAAAAATCTTATGCTAAACCCCCAAGAAATGGGGTATTTATAGCCCAAACAGAAAACTAACCGTTAGGCTGATCTGGCAGCCTGACAGGCTGGCGGTCGACCGGCCGGTCGACCGCCAACGGTCATAACTATGACCGTTGGGCAAACCCGGTCGACCGCCCAGCCGACTGCCCAGATACAGAGAGCAGGACTCTCTGATCCGGTCGACCGCAACGGTCGACCACCCAGATACAGAGAGCAACGCTCTCTGGTCCGGTCGACCGCCCGGTCGGCCAGCCCACTGTGCTGCCAGACGTGCACAGCTCTGTGCACGTCGGTCGACCGCCCGGTCGACTGGCCCTTGGTGCGGTCGACCGTGCGGTCGGCCGACCTGGCCTGTCAGCCACAGTTCTGGGTCAGAAACTGGGGTTAAAAAATATTTCTAAAAATCTTTTATCTCTTCTAAAAAATCCCCAAAAATAGTTTTAACATTTTGCATTGATATATAAACATGTGAAAAACATTACAACTCAAATATCAAGCATATGAAACCATTTTTGTGTCTTATCATTTTGTCAAAAACCAAAACTTGTATTTTATCAAACTTTAATTTTTCAAAACATGAATAGGAAAGTCAAAAACTAAGTTTGTCCAGGAAGTTGAAGCATGCATGTATATAGAACAAATTTTATACATTAAACCATGCAAACTTGTTTTGAATCTATCTATTCATGAAACCAAGATTGGTTAAACCAAAAATGGAAAAACCGAAAACCAATATTCAAAACATGAAACGTGTGTGTTGTGAACTTGAGCATATCATACTATTCTAATCTTTACACATGGATCTAAAACTCAAACTAAACTATGGTACCGATGTCTTCTTGTAGAGCGCCGTCTCCAAGCCGACTCGATCCAAAACTCCTTAATCCGCCGAGCAAGTGCTATATATGATCTTTGACGCTCGGGCTCTTGAATCAACATGTGAAAGCTTTCAAATCATCTTGTTGAAGCTAATCGCCTACTAATAACTTGATTAATGATCTGAAACTAAAATCACAAGATTATTAGTACACATAACTACATGAGTTAATCATCATCAAAACTAGAGTGGAAGGCCTCTGGGCCAACAATCTCCCCCTTTTTGATGATGACAAAACTCATGGAGTTATATATGCATGGATTAAAGTTAAGCTTCAAAGAAGCTCCCCCTTAACTCATGCATAAACAAATAAACATAAATATGCAATGAATATGAAACATGAAACATGCATAGATATGCATAAACAATAAAAGGCTCTAGATACCAATGAAATTGTCAAAAACAAAACATGCTCTAGATACCAATTAAACTTAAACTAAATTAAACTTAATATATGCAAAACATAAATATGCATATATAAAACTCAAACTCTAAATCTTTCTCCCCCTTTTTGTCAATCATCAACAAAGGGGTAAACAATCAAAACAAAACAAAATCTTCTCCCCTTTTTACTACAAAGAAACATTCATCAATAAAGGGGTAAAAGCAAAAACAAATCAATAAATTTTTCTCCCCCTTTTTGTTCGAAACAATGAATCAACAAAAGGGTTAATAAAAATAATGTACTCCCTTTTTTGTCTAAAACAAAAACAAAGTCAATAAGGGGTGACTTTAAACATGATACCAATTAAAAATATGTCAATGAAGTGCCTCTTGATATCAATTTAAAAAAATGAAAGCAACATCTAGATACCAATGAAATAATTGTTCATTAAAAGCAAATGATACCAAAATGGAAATTCAATATTTTCTATCATAAAGCAAGGGACTGGAAATCAAATACCAATTGAAATACAAAATCAAATTTTCTCCCCCTTTATGAAATACCAACTAAAACAATGCGTAGGCTTGAAATGAGATATCAATTGAAAAGTAATGGAAAACTAATCAATTGAAACAAAATTGAACCTCAAGCTTAGTATAAACACAAACATATATATATGTATGAAAAATTAGATACCAATTGAAATTGATACTCTTTGAAATGCAAGCATACATATACGAAAATATATGAGTAACAATAAAGGTCAAAATTGATACCAATTGAAAGAATCCAATGATAGCAATTGAAACAATAATAATAGCAAGTGTATACCTCATATAACCTATCCTCCCAATCATGTTCAAGTTTAAAATGATTTTCAATATAAAGCATACATGAGCATGATCTCCATCCAACCACCCATGGATGGTAGGTGTTTTCAAAAATAGATTTGAAAATAAGTTTTGTTTGAAAACTCTACCAAAATGAAGAATATCGCAACTAGTTAAATGGAAAAATTTGTTAACTAGTACGAAATCCTTCAAGTAAGGAATAACAACAAAATTGTTTTTCATGAAACACATGTAATTCACAAGATCACTAAACACTCAAAAACCATAAAGCCCATATCATACTCATGAAAACAAAATCATGAGAAAACAATAAGTGAGGAGAGTGTACAAGATATATGTGAAACATATCAACATGAAAATATTCAATTAAGCTCAATTAAGATATTCCTTAAAACATGAGACATGAAAATCTAAAATTTTCAATAATATTAATTTATACTTCAAGGCATATGTATGTTTTGACAACACAAAAAGTATACATACATATCCCTAAACACAATTTGAGTCCATAATAAAGTTTTGCGTGAAAAGCAAATGACTCAAGGGGTATACATGTATATCTAAAGGTTTGGCAAAATAAACATATACACGAAGTGAAAACACATGATCATAAAAACATGTCCAAAATAGGGAATACAAGTTAGAATGCATGAATCATCAAAACTAGATTATACTAGAACATCTAATGGGTACAAATAAGCATCCAAGCACAAACATATATAAAGATTTATTTGTGGCCCACTACATGTACAAGTATAAATTCTAGTCTTAATGAAAACTAATATTTAAACAAGTAATCAAATCATGAAGCATGAAATGGGACATAAATCATCATTACAAAACATAAAACGATCATTATGTAAATTCACATGCTATTAGAGTTATGATGTGCATAAAAGCTAAACAAATGGTGAGAACACAACATATGGGTCCATATAAACATGGGTGATCTCAAAAGCTATACATGCATGTCAATGATCTAAGAGTCATGGCATTTAACGTAATAAAGTATAAACATCAAAACAAAAATCATAAACATCTATATGATCATTATGTGTATGCATATGTTTAGATTTAGAGCATACATTAGTTAAAAACAAGGTGAGAACACAAAGATAGGTCCATGGGTGTCTCAAATAACTAAACATGTATATCACTAATCTAAATCACATGGCATAATCATAATGAGCTATAAAATATGACATGCTATAAATCAATGATGTGAAAGCATGTAAATAAAAACGGGAGTTAGAGATCGATACCAAAACCGATGAAGGCACCTCTCTAGTTCTCCAAACCAATGGTGGTCCTCCTCCACCAAACTCCCCTTGAAAGTAATGCATCCAAATTGTTTTCTTTAAGCACGAAACGCATCCACTTCAAGGCACCGCTACTCTCACGTGATGCGAGAGCCAACACCTACATCAAATACATGAGGGGTGGTCTTTGGTACCCATTCCTTTTGGGTCCATAGGGGTTAGTATCTTTCCTAACCCAAACAAGATTATTGCTAAATTTTCAATATGTAAACGATCATAGCAAAATCTAGCAAGATGGCCTTTTCGACCACAATGTGTACATGTGTACACATGGGCATACATAGTGTGAAGTTTGTGATCGTGATGAGCATGTGTATGCCGTGTATGGTGTGCATGCAAAGATGGAACTTGTTTCTTACGAACCAGGTTTCCAAGCGTGTATGATTAACGTGCATTGGCTCAAAGTGGAGCCCAAACAATCTACACTTTTCTTCAAAACATTTATGGCATTTTCAATACTAGAAGATAAAGTGGAGCATGCAAAAGATGTGCTAGGTGAATCTACACTAGCATGGTAAACATGAGAATCTATATCAATTTTTAAAGATTCATTTTTCTTCAAAACTAAATCCAATTCTTTTGTAATAAATTCAATTTCGTTTTTCAAAACAAGGTTATCATTAAAACACAATCCAATTTTGAAGATAAAACCTCATTGTTTTTCACAACATCATCACAATCATTTTTTCTTTTCAAAACATCAATCTCTTTTAAGGCAAGGTCTAGTTAAGATCTTAGTGAGTCACGTTCAGTAGTAATCTCTTCTTTTCTTGCATAACCAATTCAAAGTTGAGTACAAATCCTTTAATTCTTCTTTTAGTTCAAAATTGTTCTTTTTCAACAAATCATGTTTTTCTAAAAAAATTTCAAGCTTTTGAGCAAGTTCCATATTTAAATTTTGAACTTCCAAACACCCATAGCAATATGAACTAGAGCTATCATCTAGTTGAGAATCCGATTGTACCTCAGGGAGTCTTTCCCTTGGACCATGAGGCAATGCTCGTCGGACTTGTCTCTCCTAGATCTCCTCAACTTGTTAATGATCCTTGGTAGCTCGGGAGAAGACAATATGCTCCAAACTGCAAAAGCTGAATCATAATGATCAAACACATGTAAAAGATCTTCATTAAGAGATTCTCTAAGTGTCTTAAGTGCTAATGCATTGGCCTTTCTATGCTTGCTAGCATTTGGGAAGGATTCTATAGTAGTGGCTTGATAAACTAGATGTCCTAGGCTTTTTAAATGACTACTCATCTTGGCCTTCCAAATATCATGTCTAGAAAAATCAAACATAGGAGGGCTATCCATGAGTGCAAACTAAATGTGTGCAAATGAAAAAAGCAAATGAAGATTAGCAAACCAAGATCTCACTCCTAGGTGGTTAAACCTAAATATCAGGAGCGGAGGCTCTGATACCAATTGAAATCACCTAGAGGGGGGTGAATAGGTGATAATGCTAATCTAATGAACTTAATGCAGAATTTAAAAACTAATTGCAGTTAGCAAGAGATGCACACTCAAACAAGCCAAGCAAATAAATATGAATGAACAATATGAATAGATGCAAGGCACAATATAGAGAGAGAGAGAGTAAGAGCCAAGGGATCAAGCGCAAACAACAAGATATGTTTCGAGGCTCGAGCACCCAGCTCTACATCCCCGCCTTCACCCAGAAGGATTTTAAGTCCACTAGTTTGTCCACAAAGGACTCCCACAAAGGGAACCTCCACTGAGGATTTGGGGCAATACAATCACAAGGAGTACCCACTCCTCTCCTTACAAACACAACCTCCTCCTTGAGGCACAACTCCAAGCCAACAAACAATCACCTCACAACTTGAGGGATTAGCACAAAGCTACACAAGGATCACCTCACAACTTGAGGGATACTGTTGGCCCAAAGGACTATCACTCTAGTTTTGATGATGATCAACTCATGAAGTTATGTTTACTAATGATCTTGTATTTAATTAGTGACAGATTCATTATCAAGATCTTAGTAGGTGCATAGCTCAACAAAGGATAAAATGTCAAGATTTAGAGCTAGCACGGTGTGATCCAAGGAGCTTTTGATCAAACTTGGACCAAGTCAAGAAGATGAGAAGCCTTCATGTGAAGACTTCAAGAAGATGATGACTTGTGTCTAGGTATAAGATTTTTTTTTTCTTTTAGAGTAAAATGTAAAGGATAGAGTAGTTGGTGGATTGCTCAAGTACATATACACACACACTCTTGATAGAATTGTTTTCATAAAAGATTTTTTAATTTAGAAAAGATTTTTCTTTGTGACAAAATACTATTTGGATTTTGGTTTTCATGTATACATATCTTTTAACCAAAACCATATTTAGAGCTTAATGCCAAAAACATAGATAATTGATCTTGATTGTGTAGTGGATCATATCCATACACACTATGCCTTAAAATGAATTATAATATCTTGTTTTTGTATTTGGAAGATGTTTTGGAAAAACAAAGTTTAGAAACATGTTTTGGAAAAACAGTTTTTATCATGAGCCAAATATTTCCAAGTTACAAAAATAGTCCAATCTTTTATAACATGCCTTGATTTGTGCAAGCATGTTTGTATATCAAAGTATATTGGTAAAACTATTTTTGTAGATTTTTAAGTATTTATGGGATTTTATTTGAGCCAAAAAGACAAACTTTTTAATCCCAGAAAACTGTTTCAGGCTTCAGATAAGTCGACTTGCTTTCTTTATAGTCGACTAACTCTGAAGTCGGTCGACCGGGTGGGTCGACCGACGTGCAAAAAACGTGCACGCCTTTGTGCACTGGAGGACGGCCGAACGTGTCGGTCGACCGCTCCAGAGAGCTCTGCTCTCTGGAAATTTCGGCCGACCGTACGAGTCGACCGACAGAGAGTTCGACTCTCTGCTCTAGTGGCTCGATCGACCCGGGCGGTCGACCGTGGCTCCAACGGTCGGATTTCTGACCGTTGGCGGTCGACCGTACGGGTCGACCGGCAGCTCTGACAGAGCCCCAACAGCTAGTTTTCCAGACTCTATATAAAGGGTCATTTGGGGGCTGTTTTCTACAAGATTTGGAGATTGTTGTAGAGCCAGTTTTTCTCATTCTTTTCAGAAGTTTTTCTCCACAAAATAGAGAGCAAATATTTCCTATCTAAAGGGAAGTTTTATCAAGAGTGTCAAAAAGAGATTCTTTGAGTTTTCCTCCACCATTCTCTTTCTTGTTTTTCTCACACCAACACTTGAGCATCCATTGAGCTATTCATCTTATAGGAGTGCTGTAGTGAGAGCTTTTATTGGTGATCAAAGTGTTTAGATCACCAAGAGATCATTTCTTGTACTTTGAGGAGGCGGACGTGTGTGTCCGCGTTGTTTTGAGTTCGGGTGCGAACTCCGTGTTTGAGGTGCGGCCTCGGCGAGCTAGTGAGCTTGCGTGTGTACGGGACTAGGGAGTCCGAGGGCTTGTAGGTGTTGCGGCACGAGGAGAGATCCATTGGGATCTTGCATAGTGGAAATCCTTCGTCTGTCGAAGGCGGGGATGTAGAGCAAGTGTGCTCGAACCTCGAAACAAACTCTTTGTGTTTGCGATTGCCTTTTCTCTCTCTCTCTCTCCCTTGCTTATATCTTGCATAGCTTATATTGTCTTTACTTTACATGCTTGATATATCTTGTGTGCATAATTGATATATACTTGCGTGGGATTGTTTGCTAAACACTTGTATTCAACCAAGAGAGCCAACGCGGCACCTCAACCCATCAAGGGGAATCTAGAGGAGTTTGTCCAGAGCCCTTCACGGGGAATTCGGCAACACTCTTTGGTTATACGTGGTGTTAGTGTAAAAAAATTTATTAGGTCATAATTGTTTTTAGCTTCCGCATCATTTGGCATTAAGTGACCATTAGATTAGCCATCACCTATTCACCCCCCCTCTAGGTGAACCTTCAATGGTATCAGAGCTTGGTACTCTGATTGGGTCTAACAACCTAGAGTTAAAGATCCTCATTTTTAGGCTAATCACAATATTTGTACACACACCATGGAATTCATATCACCACACACCTTTGACATTCTTAACATCCAAATTTTTGAAGGTTAAGATGTCTTTGTACCTCAAAGCCTTAGGCATCCATGTTTATCTTGCCACAACTAATAATGCATATTGTTTAAATGGTAAGAATAGTGAGGCTAATACAAAAGCCTACATGCTTTGAAGAGTACCCTAAATGATGATTACTTATTAGAGTTGCTAACATTGATTCGGCTTTTGTAGTTTGGAACATCATCACCTCCCTTGGCGAAATGAACAATACTATGCGGGGAGCGATTCGGATGTGGAAGCGACCACTCCAACAAGTGCTATATGGTCCAAGGGGATAACCCCCTTGAGGTAACTACCGAATCCGAGGTAGAAGATGATAACATGTCATATGATGAACTCACTTCATTTTGTCAAACACTTCTTGAGAAATAGACATGATTAAAAAGGAAAATAAAAATTTGAAAAAGAATATGCTTGCATGCATAAAGAACATGATTCATTTAGGAATAACATTGCATGCTTAGAAAAAGAAAATAAAGATTTGAAAAATGAAATGTTTCCCTCATGTCAAAATTGAATGATTTATGTGAAGGGAATATGTCTTTGAAAAATAAGATTGATTGGTGGAAAAAGAAAAAGAACTTGTTTTTCAAGAAAATATTACTTTGAAAAGAAAATTTGTTAAAAAGAAAAAGAATTTGTTTCTAAAAAGAAAAAGAAAAATGATTTCATATCTCATCATGCTTTACATGCCACCACAAATGAGATAAATATTTTAAAAATAAAATTAATAATTTGAGTTTAACTTTGAGCTCTTGTGCATTCAACCCTTCTAGATTGGAGTCCATGTTTGCAAAGAAGAAACAAACTCCACCTTCTCATGCACATCATCCTCATGCATATTCACTTTTTGCACGCACGATAAACACATACACATATGCATCGTAGAGTGTACAAATGTACACATTGTGGCCGCAAAGGCCATTACCAAAATTTTGTTATGACAAGTTGCATGTTTTAAATTTGCTAATAAAAATGTTTGGGTTCCTTAACACAATGCTAACCCCCGTGGACCCAAGAAAATATGGGTACCAAAACTCCCACCATTTGCTTTGATGTAGGTGAGGGGCTCTCACAAAACGTGAGAGAATTGGTGCCTGGTGGTGGATGCAATAGACTTTATGGGCACATCTTAGACGCATCACTATCAAGGAAGTTTTGGGGGTCAACCACCATGATTGGAGCTTTGGAGTTGGTAACAATCTCTAAACTCCCATTTTATTTATGTTCATGCTTGTTCATTTATGATATTTTAGCATGATCATGTTTTATTTATTTATGTGCTTCATGTGGTAAAAACATGCTTAGATGTTGTTTTTATCAAAACTTGTATTATACATGTACAAATAGTGAGTTACACGTGATTTATATATGTTTGCACTTCATGCTCATTTGTACCCACTATATGCACATGTATAGACTAGTTTTGATGATTCTTTCATTTATACATGTTTTGCCAATTTTATGTTTTTACTTCATGTATATGTATTTTGTATTCAAATCTAATAAATATACATGTATACCCGTGAGTCTCTTGCCTTCATGCAAATACATTTGATAGACTATTTTATGTTTGGGATAGTATATGTATTGTTAGGATTGGATAAATCATACATATGCCTAGAAGTGTATTATTTTTCATGTTTTATAAAATGTTATTCATCTTATTGAGCTTCAATGTCTATTTTCATGAAAATACTATTTACATAACCTTTGAACACTCATCTTTACTTTTCAAGATAATTTTGAGCTTTATGGACTATGAGTGCTTGAACATTTATGTATTAGTATGATTCATGAAATATATATGCTTTGATTTCATGTTTGAAGAATCTTTAACTAGTTTTTCAAAAATTATTTAACTAGTTAATGTTCTTCATTTGGTAGAGTTTTTCAAACAAAACTTATTTTTCAAATCTATTTTTAAAACCCCTACCATCAATGGGAGGATGGATGGGAGATCATGGTCATGTATGCTTTAAAATAAAAATCATTTAAAACATGAACCATGATTGGGTGATAGTTTTATGAGTTATACACTTGATCTTATTGTTATGTCAATTGGTATCATTGAATCGTTTCAATTGGTATCAATATGAACTTATTTTGTATATACTCATATTTTGTTCTTATATATGTATATATAATTACACTTGGTATACTCATTTTTCATACATATATATGATTTTCATGTGCTTAACTTACAATTGGCTCACATTTTAAAAGCACAAAGTTTATGATGAAAAATAAAATTTTTTGATATATGTTTACTATTGGTATCAATATGTTTCAACTTCATATTTGTTAAATGTCAATTGGTATCAATATGTTTACAAAAATGATTACTTTCCAATTTGGTATCTTAAAATTGTTTGTTTTACAAAAGCTCTGATGACCTTTCAAAATTTTGTTAAGAAAAATTAAAAAAAATGTTTGATTTATATCGCCTATATGCAAGGAGAGCTTAACATCTCTTCTACATATAGATTCATGTTGAGTGTATTGTATATTGAGGAGCTTGAAAACTCTTCTTTATGTGGTACACGTGTGTAGGAGGAGCTTCACATCCTCTTTATGCATTACATAATATGTGTTATGTGAGTTAGGGCTTGTCATCCTTCTTCATGTAATGCATATGTGTAGGAAAGTTAACTTAGCGTCTTCCTCTTCATGAATGCATATCGCATATAAATTTTTATTGATTGATTTGTATTACCCCTCTTGTTTTTGACAAAAAGGGGGAGAAAAAAATTGTTTGATTTGATTTTACTTTGAACCCTTTGTTGATGATTGATAAAAAGTGGAGAAGTATTTGGGATATAGCATGTTTTCCTGCTTAAGGGGAGAAGTATTTGTCTTCCTTGTTAATTATGCATATATGTTTTGTATTGCAACTAGGAGAAAAAGGATTTCATGTTTATCTCCATACATTGCATACATGTTTATGAGCTTAATTGCAAATATTATTATTTGTGTTTATGCATGAGTTAAGGGGAGCTTCCTTGAAGCTTTACTTTAATCCATGCATATATAGCTTCATGAGTTTTGTCATCATCAAAAAGGGGAGATTGTTGGCCCAAAGGCCTATCCTCTAGTTTTGATGATGATCAACTCTGAAGTTATGTTTACTAATGATCTTGTGTTTAATTAGTGACAGATTCATTATCAAGATCTTTAGTAGGTGCAAGCTCAACAAAGGATAAAATGTCAAGATTTGGAGCTAGACGGTGTGATCCAAGGAGCTTTTGGATCAAACTTGGGACCAAGTCAAGAAGATGAGAAGCCTTCAAGTGAAGACTTCAAGAAGATGAAGACTTGTGTCTAGGTATAAGATTTTGTTTTTGTTTTAGAGTAAAATGTAAAGGATAGAGTAGTTGGTGGATTGCTCAAGTACATATACACACACACTCTTGATAAAATTGTTTTCATAAAAGATTTTTAATTTAGAAAAGATTTTCTTTGTGACAAAATACTATTGGATTTTGGTTTTCATGTATACATATCTTTTAACCAAAACCATATTTAGAGCTTAATGCCAAAAACATAGATATTTATCTTGATTGTGTAGTGGATCAATCCATACACACTATGCCTTAAAATGAATTATAATATCTTGTTTTTGTATTTTGAAGGTTTTGGAAAAACAAAGTTTAGAAAACATGTTTGGAAAAACAGTTTTTATCATGAGCCAAATATTTTCAAGTTACAAAAATAGTCCAATCTTTTATAACATGCCTTGATTTGTGCAAGCATGTTTGTATATCAAAAGTATATTGGTAAAACTATTTTGTAGATTTTTAAGTATTTTATGGGATTTTATTTGAGCAAAAAGACAAACTTTTTAATCCCAGAAAACTGTTTCTGGCTTCAGATAAGTCAACTTGCTTTCTTTATAGTCGACTAACTCTGAAGTCGGTCGACCGGATGGGAGACCGACGTGCACAAACGTGCACGCCTTTGTGCACTGGAGGACGGCCGAACGTGCCGGTCGACCGCTCAGAGAGCTCTGCTCTCTGGAAATTTCAGCTGACCGTATGGGTCGACCGACAGAGAGTTCGACTCTCTGCTCCAGTGGCTCGGTCGACCCGGGCGGTCGACCGTGGC